>JAQFYG010001981.1:0-16398 GCA_034694325.1 Entomobrya corticalis
GTTGTCACAGAAATTTTCGGAGGACGGGACGGAATGCTTCTGATCATCCTTCTAAAAGAGGAACTTATCGTTCTCCTAATTGTTATTGGTCTCTGCTCCACATTAAAACTTTTGAGGGCAACAGCTTTGGTAAGAAGCAAAAAGTAAATATAAAACCATCAATATTTCAAATAATAATTAGTTTTTTATGTGATTTAATTATATTTCAATAGAAAAGGCTAGATCTAAAAGATGTTCTAAAACTCTGCGACTTTTGGAGAAACGTCAACCTATTTTTCGTCCTTATCGGAATCATCGAACTGTTCCTCTTTCAATCTTACATTTCACTTGTTATCGAGTTAATTGTGGTTTTAATTCTTCTTCTATTCCTTTTCATTGTCACTGCATTCATGCAAGAAGTGAAAACTGTAGTGAACCACATTCCTGTTATTTCCACTTCCGATACCTTCTAAGATTATTTAAAATAAATAACAGTTTTCAGCAAAATATATTCTTGTGAAAGTTTCAACCGTTTTTTTTCTTTACATAAAAAGCCATTGACCGCCGTCTCGTGGGTGAAAGCATCACTTTTCTCCACGATACAGCATCATACCGATAGTTTACGCTCACAGCACAGCACACAAAAGATAATTTTCATCTCATCAAAGTGCTTTCACCTACTTTTTCTCCACTTTCACTCTCTCAACAGCTCTCATTCAATTCTCAAGAGACCCAAGAAAATTCCAACAAGCTCAACAGAAAAAAGCTTTTTTTAATGCTGATGATGTGATGCGATTCATGTGATATCGATTGCAAAAAGGGTTATATGCTTTCACCACTTTCACCAGCCTATGAATACCTTATACATCCTCTGGACTGTGGACCTTGATCTGATCACGGACTTTAGACTATATCATATAGGCACTTTCACTCAACTTATTTTTAAAAAGAAAACGATATTGCGAATTGGGACGCTTTTTCTCCGGCCGAGCTCCCCGGAGAAAAAAATGGGATATAGAAAATTTATAATGCTCTATTATAATGGGAAGGTTGCGTGGACAGACTGTGTAATAAATTATTATGGAGAATGGGGAAATGGAGTACTACTTGTTAAAGATCACCTATGCCTAGTCCCCGTCATCAACAGAGAATCAACAGGATGCATTCTTTTTTTATTGCTTTTATTGATCCGGAGGCAGAGGAGGAGCTCCTTATACATTCCGTTACGTCCGTTTTCTTCCTGTTGCTTTTCCTCCCGACTTGGTAGTGTTCATAGAGAACAGGGTCCAAGAGAAAGTACTTTCTCCGTCTTAAATATTTTATCTTTAAAAATTAAAATTGAGATTGAAAAAAGTATAATTATTTTTAGCTACTGGATATTACAAAGTACAACGAACTATGGAGGAATTTCAATGGAGGACAAAGGCGAGATTGGTTGCTTGTGTCAATCTGGTAAAGAGATTATTTTATAAATTATTTTTAAAATAAATATATTTTAAATGAATTTTTAACCCTTTTTGTGTTTTTGATTTATAGACAGTTTTGGTTGTGTCTGTCTTCATGTCGGTTATAATCAAGGACACAACAGTGGACGAGGACTCTTTCGTTACTCAAGTGTTCCAAAATAAAGACTTGAAGGGGAAAGATGAAGATGTAATGATGCTTGTTGCATTATTCGTTTTCTCGGTAGTTATCATGTTACTTGTTCTCGGGTTTTGTGCAGCGGTCAAGTTACTTAGGTCAACTGATAAGGTAAAAATATTTTTAATGAGACCGATAAATATTTTTTGTGAGAAAAATACTTTATATTTGTTATATATTTATTGTAGGGACGGGATCCAAAGGAGGCATTAGCATTAGCCCAATTCTGGCAAATTGTTAATCTGATTTACATTTTGTTGGGATGTTTGGAGTTGGTAATGTTCCGGTCCTTTTGGTACGTCTCCATCCAGTTGATACTTTTGGCGTCTTCATTTACATTCTGGTATATTGTCTCTCGGTTCATGGATGAATTAAAACAAGCGATTGCAGTAATGAAATCACAACAAGTTGTCCAAGAGAATACTGAGGAGGATGGGGCTGCTAAGGATTCAATGATTTAAATATTTTTAATGAATATATTTTACGTCTCTGTCTGATGATAACATTTTGATGGGAACAGTGAAAAAAAAACTAAAGACCAGTCTAAAAATACTCTTTTAAAACCTGTTAAATAGATATAATTTTTGGGGCCAAAAAAAGAAAAGTGTAGTAATCCTAACAGTTTAGAAAAGCTTGTTAAAAAGAAAAATGACAAGTTATGTATGTAACTTTATTGTGATGAGTAGTTTGATTGAAATTAAAATTGTTATGAAAAAATAAATATTCATTAAAAACAGAAAGCATGTGGTTATTATGCGTTTAATGCTGAGTGCATATGATAATTCATTTTGAGCATTGTTATTACTATTATGAATTAGGTTCATCAAACCACTTGAAAAAAATCAGGCCGTTATAGCAAGTTCACAGAATTATAATGTAACAAATACAACGATTATATTTAATACTTCTTCGGTCAATATTTAATAAATCACACTACGCGCTAATGGTCAGTATTAAAGGACAAATGAAAGGAGATTATTACATTACTACTTCTACCCAACACTTAATTAAGTGTGTATCTTGCAGTATCAATTATAGAATCAAGCTCAAATTGAAAGATTATTGTACTTAAGATTTAAAAAAACGATTACACATTAAGCCTGATCGATATTAACAGTACAACAATATTATTGTTAACAATGTGACAACTGAAAAATATTAAATTAACTAATTAAGTCTGTATCTTTTCTAGTTTCAATTATAAAATCCAGTGAAAATTGAAGTATTATTTACGATAAATTATGATTGCATTAATAACTCACGTGGTTATTATTTACATTATCACTGATCAATATTAATAGTACAACAGTATTATTATTAATAACGTGACACCTACTAATTGCTAAATTAACTAATTAAGACCGTATCGTCAGTTTCGAGTTTCAATTATAAAACCAAGAGAAAATTGAAATATTATTTAAGATAAATTACGATTGCATTAATAACTTATGCGGTTGTTA
Organism: Entomobrya corticalis; assembly: GCA_034694325.1. Classification (NCBI taxonomy): domain Eukaryota; kingdom Metazoa; phylum Arthropoda; class Collembola; order Entomobryomorpha; family Entomobryidae; genus Entomobrya; species Entomobrya corticalis. Next base: position 3,081 of record JAQFYG010001981.1, read on the forward strand.
TTTACAACATACAACATAAAACTGATCGATATTAGTAACAGTAAGTACAGAAGTTAATAATGTGACCGATACCTGATAATTACTAAAATATAAAATTAATTGTGAACAGCAGCAAACACGCGACGCTTTATCAAGAGTACAAATTATATACAATATCAATAGAGTAAAATACCAACTAAAAACAACAAAAACTAACTATTAAAAGGATTACTTATACGAATTGCTAATATACTCTAGCAGCAGTAAATACAATAGAAATAAAAATTAATTGGTACAATTGTTCACAAAAATGTCTCCAGAAGATTGCGGAAGACATTAGTCATTCTCAAGATTATGGATTGTTACATTCACATTAAAGCTTTCAAGAATACAAAATACATGGATTACAGCAAATTAATCACTTCTGTTGGTGAACATACTGGTTATTTTCTCATTCAAAGTGTTTTCCTTCTCCTCATCCCACAACCTTACTTCATAGAATTCTACCTCCCCAGGAGCCACTTTAGGATACTTCTTATTGCTCTGAAACCATTCAAACAATATAAAAAAATAATAAAAAATTATAAAAAATCCTTTTGTTTCGCGATTTAAAAGTTACTCATTTAGCAAGATAATTAAATTTTCAGCATACCAAATCCAAAATGTATGCTTCGTTGAAAATCATCAACTCAACTGCGCCACTAGCCTTGATTGTAGCAGGATCCGGGCTAAGCTTGGGGAGCTTCAGTACAATATCCATCCCGTATGAAGGAATCTGTTAAAAAATTCAAAGCAATTAAGTCAGATTGACAATTTAAAATCACAGTATAAAATTAATAATAAGTAATATTAAAATAAAATACCTTCATAAGCTCATCGGTAATGGGAATGAGTTCATGATTATTAATAATTTTTTTGTCTCCAAAATCAATGAAATAAACCAGTGACCGATCCCCGTGCACCTTACTGACTCGCCCTCGATAGTATTCGCCATCGTAGCTTCCAATCACAACCTCGTTTACAATGGGTGCCCGCTTCATGCCTTCCGCTAATTGATCAACAAATTTTTAAAAATCGTCAGATAAAATGTGACCTCACAAATCGATCAGATTGAAAAAAATAATCATTTACAACTTGTTTATTCCTTACCAGTTAAAGCATGTCGTTTTATTTTGCCCTGCAATCGTTTTAATGCTGTTTCATCGGCATCAGCAACAATAATGTAAGCGACAGTACTATAAGCAAATTGAACCCGAACTTTCGCGTCAGGCTCCAGTAGATTCTCCGAATATTTCATATTCGTAAAGAGGTGGCGGTGTTCCACTTCTAGTTTCTTTGAGTCCGTGGTGGATTCGGACGTCCTAGCGACTTTCTCAGTGGCCTCCGGCTGGTTAACAGGGACTGATGCCTGTTTTGGGGTCTCGGGCTTGTTAACAGGGACTGATGCCTGTTTTGGGGTCTCGGGCTTGTTAACAGGGACTGATGCCTGTTTTGGGGTCTCGGGCTTGTTAACAGGGAGTGGTGTCTGTTTTGGGGTCTCGGGCTTGTTAACAGGGATAGGTGCCTGTTTTGGTGGGGTCTCCGGCTTGTTAACAGGGATAGGTGCCTGTTTTGGTGGGGTCTCCGGCTTGTTAACAGGGATAGGTGCATGTTTTGGGGTCTCCGGCTTCTTAACAGGGATAGGTGCCTGTGTTGGGGTCTCTGGTTTGTTAACAGGGACAACAGCGGCAGGCACCTGGTTTGGCCCTTCCGGCTTGTTAACAGGAGCTGTAGATGGACGGAACTGGGCTGACTCAACTCTCTCTTCTCTGAGCGTTGATGAGGTTGCCAGTCGTCCCTCTGACTCGGCTTTCGGAGGAAATGGAAATTTCGGAGCACTAGCACTGAAATAAAAAATACACTCAAAATAAAATCCGGAAAAATCACATTTAAAAACATGATCTTGAACTTTGAAACTTAATAAACTCAGTAATTGTACTTACCACAGAATCGAGGGAATCGGGTAGGTCAGCGGCGACGAAGGCGGGGAAATAGGGCGGGGGCAAGCTAATTTTTCGTAGCATCCTTTCATGCAAATGTACGATCCAGTCTGTTTATGGCGGAATCCAATGGCTTCGTCGCAGCACTCGCACTCAACCACTTTAAACTGGTTGACGAAGGCATGAAGCTGTGAAGTTCATTAAGTTAAATGTAAAGAATTAACTTCACAGTCACCACCACCAGTGGCCTTTTGAAAACTTAACTACGAACCAATTATCATATTCTTAATATATACAACAACTAACCTGCTTTGAGCTGGGCATGACGACAGAGCTCATCTTGAATGTTTTTGATGATAAGGGATTCCAGCTGAAATTGATGGTGGTCACGATTGTGGGACGTGGGTAACTGCTTAAGAACCAAGGCACAAGGAGAAAAATAACTGACTCACTCTTTGCTTTTTAACCACTACGTTGAATATTAACAATTGGAAATATTTAAGTACACTACCAATACACTTTTAATCAAATTGATATAAAACTTTGAAAATAAAATAGACACAAATTAATTGAAGTCGAAGTCAAATAACAATATCTTAAAAAATAGGAGAACTGAAACAACGCTTAGTTGGTGATCGGGCGGTTGCTGAATCGTAATTGAAGAAAGACAGAGAAGGACGCGACGCGACCCCCAAAAACAGAGAACAGGAGAAAAAAAATGCACCCAAGCCAAGCGAGATTTATCCGTTGTCCTACTGCTTCACGTTCACAAATCACAAGATGCAATGGAAAATGGAATGCATTCATTGTGTGTTCCTTGGTCGTTTGTTGCTGTGTCTCCCTCCACTTGTGACAAGCTTCCAAAGAAGTCCGAGAAGGCCCCTCTCAAGAGAGTGATATATTATGTTAATTCCAGTACTTAAGTAGGACGAGTACCTGAGTACCTATATTTCATTCTTTATAAATATATGACGTGTGTTGTGTACCAAGTAATTGACAAAAGTGACAATCGCAATCTGTAGTTGTGTGGTCAGTAGTCAGTAGTACTGATCAGTGGTAAGGTAAAGGTAAGTCGATTTATATTCAAAAATGTCTCCGAAGAAGCGAAGACAGTTTGACGCTTGGGTAATGGGTATATGCACCTAATCACGATCAGTAAAGTACACAGTATCACAGCCACAGCTCCAATAGCGCAGTGGACTTTTATAAAGGTTAAGATGGTTAGCGAAACTAGCATTCAAGCATACCATGCATTTAGACAATTAAGGCATCCACAATGTCTATTTTCATAATAGAGTGAGAAACATGAGCATTGAGCATGAATTCTTATAAAAGAATCGACACTTTTTGACTTTTATATGCTTTTGAAGGACATAATATTTGATTTGATTGAATTGAATAGAGGTGCTTTTATTCTTTCCAAGGCTCAAGTTTTCAGAGGTATGTTGGTTTGGTATGTAAGTATGTACATGTCTCATGTCTCCTTTCATTCCATTTCAATTTCAACTCATCAATTCAATTTGCATAAAATTCGTCTTCTGTTTAGCATATAGTACAAGAACACAGTACCAAAAAATACTATGCAACAGCAGCAGAACAGCAAGAAGATTTAGATTTAGAACAGAAAGTAGACGATCTCTCGCTATTTTCAATTTCCTCAGCTTTTTTTATGTCTTCTCTTCTCCTTCCAACGTTCCAAGTTCCAACTATCTTCCTTTATCTACTACACACGCTCTTCTGCTAAAATTTCTATTTCTACCTATTACACGCTTTTGTATTTTGTAGAGATGCGCAGGGCACAGCACACAGCAGTGCTCATGGACGCAAGCTTGCTTGCTTGTAGCGTTACATACCTTCTTGTTTTGCGCTGAATGAAATGAAAATGAATGCCGTGACTGTGCCTGGACTGGACGACTTCTATGAAATTTTTTTTGATAAGCTCTTTGTTGAGCTGTAGCTTTTGGGAGAGAAGAGAGAACGAGAAAATGAGAGAAAAAAAGCCTAAAAAACGAGCACGACGGAGCAAAGAGGAAAGCGACAAACATGTTGACTGTGGATTGGCTATTGGGGTTTGCTTTCTGAGAGGTTTTTTGGGACAGAGCTGCAGAAGCAGAGTACTGATGAATTACGAGTACCCGCCATTCTCACTTTTTTTGTAATTTGCATCTTTTGCAATTTGTAATCAAACTACGACACTGACATTCTGTCATAATATTTTCTTTTTTGCTCGCTGCGGTTGGGAGTTGTTTGTGGTGGTGACTGGTGACTGCTGTAGTGCTGTGAGCTGGGATTTGAGCTGCATTTTATCTTTGTGATTGCCGTGGTGATCTCTCTTCTCTTTTTGGTTTACTATACTAACCGACTTTCATTTCCAGTGACTAGTGACGAACGACGGTAATTCACCAATTTGAATTTTTAAAATGTAATTTACATAACTATTGTTTGTTGAACCGCAAACTTTGCTGAAAATATAGCTGCTGAGTGTATTTAAAATTAAATCTATTGTTTTTTTCTGAAGGAAAACAATAATCTCCTTGAACGTGACTTAAGTGTTTTGGAGGACTTGTGCAGTTTGGATGTAAATTAGGGATTGGGACTACTGGTCGTAGTATCATAAGAAGGGACTCATTGTGTTATCGGTTATTGGTAAGTATTAGGTTAAAAATGTAGCAATCATTAGCATAATGTTTTTGTGCATGTCTTCGTTCTGCGTTTTCCGCCTTCGTCCTTTTCCTTTCTTTCCATCTTGCACTTTTCCCGCTATTTAATTAGGTTAATTAAACTGTACTAAAACATTTAATCAATCGACAATTGAATTGGGCAGTTAAAGTTAAGTTACTTAACTATAAATTAAGCAGGGTTCATGACTTCTCTTAGCTTCTTACTAACTAATCACGACGACGACGATGATGATAATAATCATATGTATTTTTTTTGCTTTATATTCGTTCAAATTGACTAAAACTATTAATCAATCGACAATTGAATATAGGCAGTTAAAGTTAAGTTACTTAACTATAAATTAAGTATGGTTCATGACTTCTCTTCGCTTCTTACTAACTAATCACGATGATGATAATAATCATATGTATTTTTTGCTTTATTTTCGTGCAAATTGACTAAAACTATTAATCAATCGACAATTGAATTGGGCAGTTAAAGTTTAGTTACTTAACTATAAATTAAGCATGGTTCATGACTTCTCTTCGCTTCTTACTAACTAATCATTATGATGATGAAAATGATCATTAATAATAATATTATTTTGCTTTTGCTTTATTTTTGTACAGTCGATCAAAGCTTAATTGAGAAGGGGGAGCAGCAGTTGGCAGTTGATCGCAGGTATGTCGGAGGCGGAGCCTACTGAAGATGCCGAAATGGCAGTAGAGGAGTCATCAGCCGAATCCGAGTTGGAAGACGACGATTATGATTTGATCGAGGAGAATTTGGGAGTTAAAGTTCAAAGGGTAATGCTAAACTTAATTTTAAATGAATATTAATAGTCGTCCGTATGTCATAATTTCATGTAATTAACTGCTAAATCTTCCCAATCCATAAATTTCAGAGAAAGTTCAAGAGAGTCCGAAGGATTTCTGACGATTCTGACGATGAAGGAGTAAAAGGGCCTGGAGATGACAGGGATGCTATAGCTCAGCAGCTCTTTGAAGGGTCTGATAATGTAAGAATGAGTAATTATTTTAATACTAATAAAGTAAATGCGTAAGTGTAAGTTATTTAATTCAAATAATGTTTTTTTTAATTAGGAGGAGGATAAAGGAGAAACAGTTGATGACGCTAATCGCGATCACTACAGTTCAAATTCAGAAGAAGACTATTCCGATGCTGACGACTTCATTGTGGACGATGAAGGACAACCAATTAAAGAGAGCAGACGACTTCGAAAACGTAGATCACATGTGTCGGATGCAAAAGTTCAAGAAGCACAGGATATTTTTGGAATTGATTTCGACTACAGCGAATTTGAAAAAATTGGAGAGGGAGGAGACGATGACGGGGATGATGGAGAAGGAGATGACAGTGAATACGAAGACGAACCTGATCATCAACGAGCTTCTTCAAAAAGGAAGCGCCATAAGCCGGACAAACCTTTCCGAGAAGTTTTTGAACCATTTGAATTGGAAAGGGCTGGATACACGGATAAAGATTCTAAACTACGTGCGGCGGACGTTCCAGAGCGTTTGCAAACCCGTGCTGTTCCTGTTACAGAAGCAAAAGATGAGGAATTAGACGAAGAAGCTGAATGGGTGTTCAGACAGGCAAAGTTTGAAGGCGTTAAGAAAAAATTCGTTTCACTGCCCGCTCCAGAAGCTTCAGAAGCTAATTGGGGACAGGATTGGGATAGTAAAACGACAGTACCGACGACAGCTCCAGCAGGTGCCCCCATTCCACCTACTGCACCAACTAACTCTGGCTGGGAAGATGATTGGGAAACACAAACAGCTGTTCCTGCTCCCCCTGCAACAATTGCTCCAGCAACTGCTGGGACTAGTGCAACCCTTCCACCTCCGCCAGCAAGTAATGCGTGGGAAAGGGAAGATGATGATTGGGAGACTCCAGCAGCTTCTAAGGAAGAACCTGCTCCAGCTCCTCCAATGGCTTCTACGTTTGCCGTTCCAAAAGCACCTGCTCCCAAACCCCAGGCCCCGAAATCAAAATCAAACGCAGATTGGGCTGATGCAGAAGACTGGGAAGAAGCTGAGCGTCCGAAATCTACCACCCCAGAAACGCCAGTATTATCTGGACAAAGCCCAGATAGTGTCCCTACTATTTCCACTGAACCCTCTAATAATAATGAAGAGTTTCCGGCACCAGCTGCATCAGTTGCTGGTACTGACACTGGATGGGGAGACGATTGGGACAAAGGAACCACTGTAAGTGCTGCAGATTTTGTTGATTGGAAAAGACCCGCACTCCCGGGTTCTAAACCAGCAACAGCAAAAGCTGGAGAAGGAGTACTCTGGGAAAGAAGAGCATCGACCTCTAATGAAGCTTCCGTAGCGCCCTCACCTGCTTCGGTAGCTGATACTTGGGCTGCAGATTGGGAGAAAAGGACCGGTATACAGAGACCAAATACTGATGGAACATTGGCGCCACCACCTCTCTCTGTAACCGATTCTGCATCAGTAGTAGCTCCTGTTCCTCTTGAAGATAATAACGAGGCGAAAACCATCCCAAAAATTCGTAATACTTTGGAATTCATCCGAAATCAAAAGTTTGAGATACCATTCATTGCATTCTACAGAAAGGAATGTGTACTCCCTGAACTCTCACTGAACGACCTGTGGAAAATTTATTGGTTGGACGCAAAATTCTGTGATCTCAAGTCCAGGAAGAAGAAGCTCGAAAAATTATTTAAGGAGATGAGAGCTTATCATGCAGAAAAATGCCTTCTCTATGAATCTACTGACTCTGTGGAAATGGAGGAGTTCAAAACGATATCAGACGAGCACATTGAGCGGATACGAGGAATCAAAACTGTAGATGAACTCAATGACAATGCGCTGTATTTCAGGATTTACTATAGCGAGTATGTTAAAATGATGAAGGACTATATCAAAGTGAAGCGTCAGGAAAAGCAGTTGGGACTGGGACATGGAGCCGCTGGATGCTCGCTAGCTATGCTAGAATTGCTGGAACTCGAAGAGGATGACGAACCTGTAGCGAACGCTGATGAAAATGAAAGTGCAGATTTCAAGAAAACGTCCATTTATGAGTTGAAGCAGAGGGACCATTTCGGGGGAAATTATTCAAAGTTGGCGAAAATGGAGTTTAATGTACTTTTTCTTAAAAAAATGGGAATTACGTCAGAGAATTTTGCTGAGAACCTAAGGGACAAGTATCAACGAAATGAGGTGGAGCAGTGGCTATATGGTCCATTAGAAGTTGCTCAAGAGATAATTGCCGCGTAAGTGTTTTCCGATCTGCTAATCTAAATTTATTAATTATATTTTAATCAATATAAATACATGTAGTAAACAATTATTTTTATTAAAAATTCTAGAAAATCTTTGCGCTCAAGACCAGACGATATTTTAAAAACAGCACGATTCATGTTCGCTGTTCAAATTGCGAATGAGCCTTTAGTCCGGCAGTGTGCTAGGAAAGAATTCTTCGAGAAGGCAACTTTGACCTGTTTTCCAACTAAGCAAGGGTTACGAGATATCGATGAATTCCATCCTGTCTATAGGTATGTATATCATGCAATGTACCTATTAATATGTAGATTGTTAGTTTTTAGTGTGAAATATTTTAAATGATTATGATAAATTGAGTTTTTTTTATTTGTAATTATTTTCAACAGGATGAAGTATCTCAAGGATAAACCAGTAAAAACACTCAAAGAGGATGAGTTTTTGAAATTAACCATGGCAGAAAAGGACCGACTGATCGACCAAATCGTTATTGGAGAGTCATTTGTTGATGCATATTTCGATGAAATCAAGCCATTGATAATCCATGATGCATTCAGTAAAACGGTCCAGGATTGGAATGCATTGAGAGAGGAAAGTCTGAAGGCAGCACTAGATAACCTCCTTCCAGAACTTAGAAAGGAATTAAGAGTTAAACTATTAGAAGATTGCTACGACTACATATTAGAACGCTGTGGTTCGAAACTGCATCATTGGCTAAACGTGTCTCCGATGAAGGTCAGCTACCCAGAAGAGAATGAAATAGAATGGGATACAAGCCAAGGCCTTCGTGTGATGGCGATTACGTATGATCTCGTCTTTGATCGTTTCGGCGTGATGATTGCTGTAATCCGTCCGGATGGAGAGCCTGATGTTCGAAGTTTCAGGCATGATGAGGATCCCACAGATCGTCTCAAGTTAGAAAATATGTTGAGGCACAAGCCGGAGGATAAAGTGGTTAAGGAAGCTGATATCAAACGTTTGAAAGTATACATTCGTGACATGAAGCCTCACGTCATTGCGATTGCTGGAGAATCTAGAGAAGCTAACCGTCTCAAGACAGATGTAGATCAAATTGTCGCTGAGCTGGTTACTGAAGATGCTTTCCCGGAAATCAAAGTAGAAATCGTGGATAATGAAGCAGCCAAGGTGTATGCAAGTTCAAAGAGATCAGTTGGTGACTTGGGAAACGAGTATTCCACTCTGCTAAGACAAGCAATAAGTTTGGCGAGGAGAATTCAGGATCCACTATTGGAATTTTCACTGCTTTGGAATCCAGATGAAGACATACTCTGCCTGAAGTTTCATCCATTACAGGAACAGGTCCCAAAGGAACGTTTACTAGAACGACTCCAAGTTGAATTCATCAATCGGACCTGTGAGGTTGGAGTGGACATTAATAGGGCATTAAACTACCCTCATACTGCCAACGTTGTTCAATTTATCAGTGGACTTGGACCAAGGAAAGCTGCTGCTCTGCTTCATAATCTTAGACAGAATCATGGCCGCAGACTCGAAAACAGATCTCAGCTCTTGACGCTTGCATGTATGGGAAAGCAAGTATTTTTGAACTGCGCTGGATTTATTAAAATTGATACCGTCAGCGTCGCAGAATCTACAGACTCATATGTCGAAGTTTTGGATGGGACAAGAATTCATCCTGAATCTTACGAACTTGCCAGACAAATTGCTTCTGCTGCCCTAAGTCCTGATGGTGAGACAGAAGCAAATCCTAGGGCAAGCGCTGTAGAAGAAATTATGGATGACGCTGATCCAATAAAACTCAATGATCTGGATTTGGAAAAGTTGGCAGTCTTTTTGAAGGAAAGTGAAGGTGCGGACAAACTCGAGACGCTTTATGACATTCGAGAGGAGCTGAAAGGCAAGTACAGAGACATGCGAGTATCGTATGCAGCTCCTGAACCTGATGAACTTTTCCACATGCTGACCAAGCAGACGCCAGACATTTTTTGTGTTGGAAGACTGGTTAATGTCACAGTTGGACATATTATTCGCCGAATGCCAAGAGACACTGACAATGAAGAGCAACTACCGCCATTAAAAAATGAAAACACTGGCAAGTGGCAATGTCCATTTTGTGGAGAAAGAGATTTTCCGGAATTATCAGAAGTATGGGCCCATTTGGATAATAAATCGTGCCCAGGACCTGCCATTGGAATTCGAATATACTTGGACAACGGAATTCTCGGCTTTATTCCGATAACGCGGTTGTCTGATAGGCCGGTAATTAAACCAGAAGATAGAGTCCGGCCAGGACAGAAAATCTACTGCAGAATCTCAAAGATTTCAGTGGAGCATTTCTCCGTGGATGCCACAAGCCGTACTTCGGATTTAGCAGATGCCAGAGATGAGTGGAGACCAAAGAAAGATGATTACTACGACAAAGAGAGGGAGACGTTCGAGCTAAACCAAGTGAAGGAGCAAGAAGAACGCCAAAAACAGCAGCAGCAGCGTCAGGTTTACGTGAAACGAGTAATTGTCCATCCCTCATTCAAGAATGTATCATATCATGATGCATGTAAACTTTTGGAAACCATGGATCACGGCGAGGTTATCGTACGACCAAGTTCAAAAGGGCCTAATCATCTCACAGTTACTTGGAAGGTCGCAGATGGAATATTTCAGCATATTGCTGTTCGAGAAGAAGGAAAAACTAGTGCCTTCTCTTTGGGACAGTCATTATGGATCGAGGATGAGGAATTCGAAGATATAGACGAGATTATTGCCCGCTATATTAATCCAATGGCTTCAAATGCTAGAGACATTATCACCTATAAATACTACGTCTCTCATCTCGGCGCAGACCGAAGTAAAACTGACGACTTTTTGAAGATGCAAAAGCAGAAGAATCCGAACAAGATTCACTATGTATTCCAAGCGAGTAACGAAATGCCGGGAAAATTCATGCTATCTTACTTACCCAGGAATGAGGGTGCTCATGAGTTCACAACTGTGACACCTGAAGGATTTCGATTTCGCCAACAAATGTTTGAAGACTTTGATAGTCTACTCCAGTGGTTCAAGATTCACTACAGGGACCCTCCACCTGCAAGTACTCGTGTCAATATGGCGAATAATTATGCTGCTGATGTGTCACAACGAGTGGGGTATCCGATTGGAGGGCAGAACGCAAATTATGGAGCTGTAGCAGGACCGAGCCGTCAAGTGCCACAGCCACCCCAAACTCATCACACCACTCCCCATTATTCTACACCGCAGCAGCTCACACCCTATTCTGCAAACCGTCATGCTGTAAGATTCTAAAGATTACCATGTTAATTTTTTTATAACTATTTGAAATACTTGTTAAATGTTTATAATGAAGACTAAAAAATTATAATCCTTTTTTGCAGAGTAACGTTGCCGCTGTGACACCTCGTGTTGTCGAAACTCCTGGTTCGAAGAGAACTCCTCAAGCTGCTGCTCCACCAGCCGTCAATGATGATGAGTGTTGGGAGTAGGAATAGGAAGATAAATATACAGTTAAAAAATTTCGTAAAGTATTTTCGGGCATAGTACCCACAAAAATGAATTTGTATTTCACGAGAGTAGCTGTAGTTCGTTAGTTCACTTAGTATTAAAATTAACTGCCTACAAATAATTTTATTGTTTCCATAAAATCAAATAATATGCGTTAAATGTATGTAGGAATTGTTGTTGTTTAGACTTTAGACCTTTTATAAATTTATCACTGCTAATGTTTAAATTTAAACCCATGACATGACTCTCAATATAATAAAATCATTCACTGTGAATGATTTTATTGTTGAGAGTCATGGGTTTAAATTTAGTCATTAGCAGCGATAATACAGTTCACTAGATTAAAATACAAATCAAATATATGAAACATATTTCCTGTAAAACATGGTTAATGTATATAACAAAAGGGAATAAAAAAATCTCAAAATATTTTCTGTATATAATTTATAATTATTCCATAAAAAGAACAGATAGGTCTTATATAAATATATATAATCGTTAACGCTAACTTGATGTTAAGTAATTAATACTTTTACCGCACCGCCTACGCGTCAACGTCATCCCTTTTTTATTTTCCACTAATCATCTTAAGCCCTCACTACTCTACTCCCAGTCCTGTCGTCAGTAATCATATCTCTATTTACAATTTTTCCATCATTAAAAACTTTGTTTCCATCTCTCCCATTCATCACCTTCATCATCCTACGCGTCATGTTTATGAATGATTTCTGATTAGATCCATCCATCCATCTCCACCTGCACTCTGCACACCAACAACTTTGTTTTCAGCACATGTAATCAAGACAAAAGTGCATTGATTATTTAATTTGTCACTTTTTTACATAATCACCATGCATTATATTTATTCTCTGGAGTATCTCTTCACCATAATTATCCCGTTTTTAATGACTTGTTTCCAACCTGCAACCGGATTTCATGCAAGCAAATAATGAATAGCTCTACATATCCACTTATTACTCAAAATGTCGACTTCATAATATATAATCATCATTATTATGAGATATCACATCATACAACCCACATTACATATGCACCGTTATCCTCATCCTCCGTCCTCCAGCTCCAGGTCCATCCAGCAAACAGTAAACCACTTTGCATTGAAAATGAATTGTAAATTGAAGAAGATGAAGTCCTTTTTGAGTGCATTGCTTACTCGTCAGTGTAATAAGTGAAGTGGCTTGTTGTGTTGCTTCCATATATTTTCCCTGTGAAAAAGCAACATGATGATTCGTTGTTCTTTATTCCATGCTGAAGGTAATGTATGCGATATATGCCTGGAAAAATTTAGTTTGGATCTTGCAACTTGGAGCTAGGAAAATAGTAGTAGTAGCCGTTGAACAAACCGTTACGTGCTTGCTCTTGCTCCTAGTTGCTACATAGGTATATTCACAGGAAAGTCACTTGTTTCTCATCATTACAAGTCTTCATCTTGCTCCATCAACATCATCGCTTCACTTCATACATATTATTTTTTGCTTTGTGGTGGTGCAGCAACTTGCGGAACGCAATAACAATACATTATACTAAAGACGTAGAACCAAGGTACGTAAATATAATTTTTAAATGAAAGAAAAGTAAGTTCGTAGAATACATTTCAAAATATTTGTTTAAAAATACATTTAACATTATAATATCCCTACACACAAAAATAAACTATATAGTAGTTTCAAATAATTTTCTTCTTGTTACTGTCTCCAGTCTCTAGTATCAGGTTCCCCCTTAAGAAATAATAATAATAACATAGATATAGTTTTCTCTACGTTTTATATTATACCAAGTCATAATCCAGAATAAATTACAATTTACTTCTCATCACGCATACCTGAGAAGATACATTATTAAGTGCCAGGTACTGGTACTTTATAATAATACATGGTGGGAGCGAAAATGTCTGTCTGTCCGTCTGTC
>JAQFYG010001982.1:0-16395 GCA_034694325.1 Entomobrya corticalis
CAAATAAGATAAAATAATATGTAATATAAATTTAAATGTATATTATTCAACCTCAACGATGTCTTTCGGATCATAGGCTCATATGTTTACATATTTATTATATGCATAATATTTACCATAGTTGCATTGTTCTCAGTTCTCATTTTTTACAAACCGAATAAATAATTATCGCTTATTGCCCGTCAAAAGCATTTCGTTCTTTCTTTATGTTATTATTTATCATTTACTTTGGATGAAATACATATATAGTTTTTTAAAGATAATTTAAAATTCTAACAGTTAAATATAATGCTAAGAGTATGTTAAAGTTAAAAGTTTGGTAAGATTTTTTTTTCTCGACTTATTTTTAAGGGTTGTTGTGGTAAATAAGCTTACTAGTGCTAACAATAAGTGCTATCTTTTATTTTAAATATAATATGCTTGACATTTCACATCTTTTTCTGTTTATTTTCTTATCTCTTTTTCGCTCCTTTTCGGGATTCGATTACATTTATTTCAATAAAAAGACTAATTAAACCAATTACGCATCAACTTGTAACTCAACATCTTCGTTATCATCCTCCTCTTTGCTGCTATCAGCGTCATTCCTATTGTCAGACCCTACTATTTGTGTCTCTGAACTAGCTTTCCCAACTGCGGATTCTGCACATTTTCCTTTACGGCCAGCTTTGAACACCTGCCGTTGATGAGCAATAACACCATCGTAATCCTCGTCATCGTCTTCATCACTCTCTTCGTCTTCCTCATCATTTGCAACTGTGTTGTCAGGTGAGATCAAGCGTTGTCGTGGTTGTTCCTCACTGTCTGCCTCATCATCCTCGTCTCCATCATCTTCATCATCATCCTCTAAATCTCCGTCGTCATCAACCATACTTTGTACATTTGAGCCGTCTTCTTTGTGTCCTATCAATTTAATTGAGATTAAATTATAATAAAAAGAATTTTAAATTATCATCCACTTGTTCAAATGTTTCAAGCGACATACATACCTATGGAATTGCTTGCTTGCTGATTATTAGGAAGTCCCTGTTCAGAACCAGGCATAGCCCCATTATTATTGGCATTATTGTCACTGATTTCTTTGACATGATCTGGCAAATAATCCTTCCAGCTTCTGAACAAATATCTTGTAAATTTTCTCAATTGTCTGAATTTACAATAAGTTGCTCCTTCAGCACTTTCCAGTTGTTGAGTTTGAATCAAAAATCCTTTCTCTTTGAACGTCTTCTCAAGCTTCTCCCTCATCAAGCTTTTCCTCGTCCGTCGCTTCCTTTTCAGTTTCAATTTTCCACTGCTACTACCACCTCCACTGCCACTACGATAATTATGCGAATGACTTGAGGAAGCTTGCCTTTTGACTGATGAAGAGGAAGGAGTATCGCCTCCAAAACAGTTATCGGAACTGCTGCAACTGTTACTACTACTATAAGAGTAGTCTCCAGAAGGATATGGGGACACTCGAGATGACGAGCTTTGACTCCTTTGCACTTGATCTTGCATGCTCAAATGCAATTGCTGAAGCTCTTCTGCTGTCGGTGAAATGGAAAGTGAAGTGTAAGGATTAGATACTGTTGCTGTTGCTGAGGAAGATGAAGAAGAAGATGCCATTAATGGAAGAGTTAATTTAGTTGGAACCACTGCATTGCATTTCCCCTTGCCAGAGACTGAGAACGTGGTGGTGGGGGAACTCATCTGAACTTGAATCCCTGAGCTGCTTACAGCACCTTGTGGCATGCACATGCTCATGCTTTTTGCACTTTTTGGAAGAGAGGATAACGCGTAATGACATTCAACCCCGTCCCCTGTGGAAGGAGGAGACTGGGAGATATCCGCCCGACCTCCAGCAGAATAAACAGCGTTTGATGAACCAGACGCGGATGATAATGGTAGCTGCTGTTGTTGACCTTTTCCAGCTAATTTGCCTGTACTTCCTTGTCCAGTGTTCCCCCCTCCTGTTGTCTTATCCGAATAAAAGCGAAAATTACCTCCGGAGTCAACAGACAACATTTTCTTTTCCTGTAGACAAGGCTTCGCTCCACCAGTGAATTTGAACTTGCAAATTGACACCTCCGCAGCGTCATTAAGACCAGCAGTAGATTGACCGAATAGTGTTCCGCCGAACGAGGATAATGGAGTTGAGCCACTTGGTGTTCCTCCACTTCCGCTTTGGGATCCTGGAGAACCTGCTGAAGAGATTGATACATCTCCACGGAGATTTATTTCTGTTCAGAGAAAAACATATTAGCAATAAATATTTCATATATGGCAAAAATACAATTTGTTCCTACTTATAAAAATACTTATTATCATTTCCAATATACCTCTTTTCTTGCGACTCTGGCCACCCTGCTTTCCCTTGCCACCACCAGCTTTCCCAGCACCTTCTAACCCTTGAGATTGTAAATGATGCGCAGAAATAGCAAATATATTTGGACTCAACTTTGACGACTGCTGCTGAACATTCCCAAAGGGTGACGATGATGGTGACGGAGAAGGACGACAACTGACTAGATTGCTCACACTTTCACTCTCGCAAACATTATTACTATTGCTACTATTAACTAGACTAAAATTTAAGGATGATGATGGACGGGATGTACCCCCAGTTAGTTTTGCACTTTTTCCACCTTTCATCATCGAATTAGCACTGGAGCTCTGAATCATGCCCCTTTTATTACTGCCACCCTCCCTATTATTAGCACCATCAGAAGTATAACTGTAATTACTACTATTAATATTGCTACTAGAACGCACCATTCCTTTATTAGCACCACCTCCTCCTCCACTTCTACTCCATCTCACATCCAAAGACTCCTCCTTAACAAGGGATAGGGGTTCGTGGGGACGATGATGACTTAGCAACTTCGTCTTATCTCGCATGCACAAGTTGAGAGGACTGTCTTCCTCATCATCTTCCCCATCTCCTTCATGGGATTCAACGTCTACCTCCATTATGTTGTCATCGTCATCTTCGCCATCGTTGTAATCCGCATTTTTGCTGCGTTTACTGTTATTGCTGTTGGCTCGAGAGACCTTTCCAGTTTGATGAGTTTGAGAATAAGAAGATGGCGTTGGCAACGGAAACATTGAGATCGATTGTTGTGGGGATGACGTTATTGTAGGCATGGATCTTGTTGAGGATACTGAGCTGTGGGGAGGGTTTTGGTGATGATGAAGCATCAATTGTTGCGCTAGGGAGCTCAAGGGCTTTAGGAGATTGGAGGGGGAAGATGAACACTTACTGCTGCTATCTGTCGAGGGAAGTGAAAGCGGAGATCCAGAACCACCACCTCCTCCTCCACTACTACCCCACGTGGTCGGGATAATGGGAACAATGGACACATCCCGATTGCAAAACGTTGGTGGAACCAACGACCGGGACGAAGAATAAGTACTACTATTCGAGCTAACGGTAATTGTCTCTGCCGTCTTTTTGCTTCTCTGAGATTGTGCTGGAGGCGCTTGAGCAGCTTTAGTACAAATAATAGGCAATCCTGTCAAAGTCGCCTGGGTAACTCCTGCAGGAAACTGAATCCCATAATTTTTAGAAATCAAATGACAAATGTCTGCTTTTTTGGGTTTGCGACCTCGTCTTGGTCTCGTGTCAAATGTGAGCTCGCCCATGTACGGCAAATTATTCATGAGCAGCATGGGGGCAGGCACAGGCGCCTTTTTAGCGTTTTTACTACCACTTTGGGCGCCAACACTGATATTGTTATTGTTATTAAAAGATAATGACGCATTTGCAGCTTGCTTTTTGGAACCAGCAGCAGCACTAGCACCACTTGCACTCTTTTTTACACATCGCACAGATACACTCGAAGAAAGCGAAGAAGATGCACCAGCTTTAGTCGGCTTACTTTGTTCCTTTCCAGCAGCAGAAATGCCACCGTCATCCTGAACAATTCCCTTCACTCCTGCTTTCTGAGGCATGCTAACACCACCACTGCTTCCCACTGAACACGATGATGATGCTGGTAACGAAAATGATGATGATGAAAGTGCCTTCCTATCATCCTTTCCCCCATCCTTATCTTTCCCTTGCTTTGCATCCTCTCCTGCTGTAAAAATCATAAAATGTATCACTTAGCCCCATAAATCTCTCGACTCAACAAAGTAACCAAAGCCTCAGAGCTGCATCTTCATTATATCTTCATCAACTTACCCGACCATCTACCATCATGACCACCAATTTTGTTCACTTTCAGCAGTGCACCTGCTACTCCTCCAGGAAGATCATCCGTGTCCACAATTATTTCGTTCACTTCTCGTTTCACACGAACACTTTCACAATTTCCTACTAAAATCTGATCTTCCTTTTTCACTTGACGTTTGATCCTCTCTTCTTTCTCTTTTCCAGCAGCAGTATTATCGTTCCCTCCAACACCATGCTCACTTTTCACTTGGATTCCACTCGCCGTGGTTACAGACAATAATGCCCCAGCAATCTTATAAGATGAGGAATTGGCTAACAATGAGATTGACGACGAGGATGACTGCTGCGCTGTGTTTGGCTTGCCAGATAGCTCGCAACTGGCAGCATCCTCTCCGCACATCTCGACGTTGTTGTCGTCGCCTGACTCTCCTCTTGCTCGTCGACGAACATTATCGTCTTCGTCACCGTCATCATCAGCTGCACCAGCAGCAGGAGGAGTACTCTGATCACGATGGTGATGATGATGACCATGTTGACGACTGCGACGACGAGAACGAGCAGGAGCACTATTGTTGTCTGCGATTCCCTGCGTTATTTTTTGGGAGCAGTTTTTCATATTGTTGTCGTTGTTATTACTGATGCTGCCGCTGTGCTCTCCTGTATTATTACTGCGGCATTGTTGTGTGGCCAGATCATTGTGAGGTTGTATGCACGAAGATGATAGCCGAGTGCCTCCTGAGTGGATTGTTGTTGTTTTGGTGGGTCCTCCCAGCAGTCCTGCCTGCTCGCACAGCTCCTTGGTCTCATTTGTTGGTGCGAAGCATGACGTGGACGAAGGGATTATTACTGCTTGTTCACCACCAGCTCGTCGATCTACTACCACTACTTTATTGTTATTGTTGCAGGTGCTGCTGTTATTATCACCATTGCCACTTGTTACATCTCCCTCAACTTTTCCTCCTCTGATCTCCTCACCTAAATTTAGCAGTGATACTGAAACTTCCCCGTATTCCCCACTGACACATCCCCCGATTCCTCCATCATCCTCATCAGTATGGGAGGAACAACAACTTGTTCGTTGTTGTCTTCTCCTAGTAGTTCCTGTGGAAGTTGAGAAAGGCACACTACTCACTGTGGGCAAAGGGGCTGCACCACTTCTACCTCTTCGCGTATGACTCCGCAAAACTTTGTCATGATGGTGATGAGCAAGATGAGAGCCTATTTGGGCTTCCACGGAGGAAGACGTCATTAAATTGATTCCTGATCCCCTTTTTCTCGTTCTTCCAGGATTCGATTGTTGGGATAATAATGGTGGTGGCGGTGGTACTACAGTAGTTGCTGTTACTCCTCCTGGGACACATTCTTCACTCTCCATCAAAACCAAAATTTAATTTCCAGCAGGAATTTGTTTTCCTGCGAGTCGCTTACATTCTCCTTCTTCTTAATTTTTTAATGAGCTATTACGAACTTTGTTAATTGGGATAGCGGAATATTTTACTCAGAGGTAGACCCATGTATAACTTTACTTTGTAGTTAAAAGTCAGTTGCACCCAAAAATATAAGTTACTGACTTGACTTTACTGAAGATAATAAAACGTGTGGGAGTACGTAAGTACGTAAATGGATGTAAAAAACAACTGGTCAGCTATTTATGACTTTTGACTACTGAAAATATACATAAAATATGAGAGGACACAGGACACCACCTCCAGCGTCGCACCAATGATCTTCTCCTTAATTTCCACAGATATTACAACACTTTCTCAGTATTGGTCCAAACTAAATCATCATTCGATGATTAACAATTTGATTAAAAAAATGATGCTGATGATGATGAATACGGTGATCTCCCAAACAGATAATTAACAAAAAATTGAAGAAAGATTGTTCATATATGCTTTAAAATAATATGTTTATCTATTTTTTCATACAATTTTTTCCTCTTGGCATTTTATTTTTTAAACTCTCAAAAAAAGTTTGTTTTTTAAGATGACGCCGATGTAGATGATAAGTATATTATGTTTACGATGACTCTTTATGAATGGCTCAAGAGTTAATTAACGCATATATCATCTACTTTCATCATATCGCCCTATCGTCATCAAATTTTGATGCGTAAATAAACAAAAAAATAATACGATTAAGTTTTATCAGGGTTTATCACTAAAAATAAGAAGAAAATACTTAGCACACTGGTAATAACGCTTATCGAAAGATTGAATCAGCGAAAAAAAAGGTTTGCTACTTCATAACAATTTCATAAAAATGACCATGTCGTTGTTGTTGTTGTTGCCGAAGAAGAAGTTCTTTGTTTCTGAAGGATCAAATCTTACAATCAGTCAAAAAAATTGTTTCAATTTCACTATATTTTGTTATTGCGGTTTGTGCTGTATGATGACATGCTTCTGTTTCAGGGTGTGTGTGGACAACAGCAGCAACCTCTCTGCGTTTTTAGAGATTATTTGAGATGATAACATTTGAGCTTTGTTGGATCTTTTCTTTTTCTTCTTCTTTCTTCATGAATGGGATTTCTTCTTGAGAATGAATGAGATTGATAGATTAAAAGTTTGTCGTACGTACGTATGGACACACCACTCTGCTAGCACCAACACCACCAAAAAAACAGCACCACGCCACTTATAAATACTGTGTCGCCGATATCGTCGTCACTGACGAAGGTCGTCACCTGATGATTAAAAATACTTAAATGGCCACAAAATTGTCAACTTGTTTTTCTTCCACAGAAGAAGAAAAAAGAAGAGGTACAGGACACCGAGGTCATCTGCATCGTATCAGGAGAAGAAGAGATAAGATTGATTGCTTATCAAGTTTCAAAACTAAAACTTGTAGAGAGATTGATAAGTTGTGATGATTTTTATGGTACAATCCCAATTCTGTCTCCAATCATATAACAGCCTCTATTACACCACCACAGACGATGAAGAAGAATCTTATTTGACCAAAAATAGATAGATTTACTGAGAAAAAAATTCTAGATGAATATGGAAAAAAAGCAACAACAAGTTTTGAAGAAGATGAGAAAGATAAGATAAAAATGGGCCTTATTTTTTTTAAAGAAAAAAGAGTTAAAAGAGGATCAAGTATGTGGAAAGAAAATAGTGGGCCGCCAGATTGGAAATGGAGGCGAAGATGATGATGAGCACCAGAGGCATGCATTAGCCAGAGTGAATCAGAAGAATCCGTGTGTGGCTGATACGTATAGTGAGTGATGCTCTTGCTCTAAACAGTTCGGAAATCGCAATAGCATGTTCGGAAGAACGTGCACTCCTCTAGGACACTATTCTAAATAAGTTGCTCGTATATGCGCTGGCGCTCACTCTTTTTTGGCTTTGAATATGCAAAACACGTATAATATACAGTATTTCGTGCAAAATGTGCTCACTCCACACACACATTAAAAAAGTGTTTTATAGTTTTCCTTCTTATTATCTTGAATGTATTATGTTCAATGTATGCATTGTTTGATTATGGCTTATGTTGAGATAACAATGAAGGAAACGGATGAATTTATTGCCTTAAACGAATTTATAAAATATTACAAAGGATTGACGTAAACTCCAATATTTCATTAGGATATTTACTGTCTCACATTACCCCATAAAAACAATACATTTGTCTTGTTCCTTGTTAATTTGTATTATTCTTGTAATCCGATACAAAAATAAAACAATTAGAAAAATACACGGGAAAAGAAAGGAAATAGTTTGGAGAGGAAGAAGACAAGAAGAAGTTTAAAGTTAAAGTTGAAAAAATGCAAGGGAACTCAGAAGCTGACTGATGAAGACGAGGAAAAGGGGAATGAACTTCAAATTGGAATTACACTTTTTTTCTACTTCTTCTTCCGCAGCTTCCTCCTTTTTGCCTTTAGAATTTTTTTAGTGCGTGATGCTGGCAATGTAAATTTAACGTAACAGCCAAGCATTAAAAAAATTTCAAGCAAACTTTGTTTCTATTTTAGCCTCATCTTTGCCAGAGATTACAAGAGAGAAAGATGAGGAAGCAAAATCTTAGTTTCGCATAGGGAGGTAGACGGAGAGAAAGATGAAACAATCGAGTGGAGGTGACATTCTCTCGTGCAATATTTTACTCAAAATCCACAACAAAAGGATTAGATGCTTTTCAAACTACCGGTTAGTTATGTTTATATTTAAAATGCTTTTAAAAATTTTACAAAGTAAAGTAAACAGGCTCAATTTTTTATATGGATTAAACATATGCAAAAGTAATGTAGATTCAGATCCAATATAATTCACCTTTTATGAACAACAAGTTTTAAAATTGTCTCCTAGTAAAGTAAAGTCATCTCAAAAGATAAAAATGTCCATTTTGGCACTAAAACCCTAATCCCAATTGCCAACACTCTCTAGCCATTAATTGCATTTGTTCGCAAATGGTAAAAATAATAAAATTAATGAGTGTAATTTGGCTCTCGAGCAAGATGAGGAGGACTCTCTCTAAAATAGGAAAGAATTGGTGGAGGCTGATCATCGTGATGATGATCAAGGCTTGTGCTAAAAATTGCTCTTCGGCTCACGAAAAAAAACATCCACATCATCATCATCGTCACCAGCCATCACCAATGATCCTATACACACAGTAGAGAACAAATAGTAGCAGCAAGAAGATCAGATCAGCATTTGCAATGGCACCACCAGAAAGAGTAAAAATATACGAGTAAAAAGCCTGCCTGCTATTTTCCCACTACTTGTTTCACAGATTTCACAGCTGCAAACGAAATTGTGATGGCAAAAAAAGTGAGTCTCAACTCAAGTATACTTTCTTATAGATGGGGAAAATAAATGGGAGAGAGCAAAAGCTTTTTTATACCGGCGGCAGTGGAAAAGCACCTCGTGTATTTTGGATCTTCTTGATGACGTAGCACACTCATTCCGTCGTCTTTCCCAAACTTGTACATTTTTCACTCTTGACTCTTCTCTCTTTATCTGTTTGTCTATCTATCTCGCTTTCAATAAATGCTGTACAGATTTTACATCATAGAAGGAGGTTGTTTCTGCTCGTGTTGATGATGATGATGATGCTGAGATTTTGCCAAGCACAGCTTTCCTATAAATAAATACAAAGCAGCAAGTTAAGCTTGAGGAGCACTGGTTATTGAAGATTTTGTACCATTTTTGTAGGATGCCCGGTTTCTTGTGTTTTATGATGGCCAATATATTTTTTGGCCATCTCTTTCTTCTATTTGTTATATTTCGCCATCATCATCTTTACATGGACATTAGTCACGGAACAATAAAAAATGAGAATAATATCTAGTTTGTATTTTGTATGGATGGATGTGTGTAAAGCTTGAGCTAGTGGTGGTTGTGGTACTACGCCTGCCATGAACAAAAATTTGGAGCGGAGGACGAAATTGGCAGCATGACCAATATCACAAAAATTATAATATTGAGAATATGCATACCATCATAGGAATGAATTCGATGGTAAAAAATGGCCGATTATATCTTAATATGATGATATGATACAAATTGCAGTAGTTGGGTATGTTATTGCAAAAAAGGCTTTGAAATTTTGTTTCGAGGACAGTGCGGCAATGGTCAATAGTTTAGGTTGACCTCCTCTTCCTTTTTTAAACATTTTGAAAAAACAATGCCTCGAGAGACTCAGTCCATTGTTTGCTTCTTATTTCAAACCGAAGAATATATATTTACAATTGAATGTGTGTTCAGAATCCAGAGACAGAAATTTAAAGAGCTCTTCTTAGATTCCAGGTAGAGATGAAAGGGTGTGGTCTACTCTCTATTTTATTCTGACTGACTGGACTGTCCATTTATTAATTTTTTTCTGTTTTCATCTGCCTCAGCATTTTTTTGAGTTTGCGTATCAGTAAGCACTATAATATCGAAATGGAATGGAATGCAGTTTCTTATTTAAAATAAATGAAGCTGACTGAAATGAGGCTGCAATATTTGTATGAAGTCATGGTATTGTTGGGTTTAACGATTTGAAACAAAGTTGGATTAAACCCTTTTTTATTTTCATTCCATTCTTCATCAATAAATCGTCTAGAAAAGAAGTAAAATAGTAGAAACATAGTGTATATAACAGGAGCATGTTTAGACTTTAGACGGGAGAAAAGAAATTAGTAAATTGGAAAGGAAAAGGTGGTGGTCTTCATCTCTTCTAGCATTTTTAGATATTTTTGAGTCATCTTTTTAGTATTAAAATATAAACTCTAAAGAAAGGATTAATCGTGGGAGAGACTGAAAATCAGTCAGACACAGTAGTATACTTAAACACTTAAACTTGAGGCGCAACAGAAGAATAAGAAAGAACAGAAAATTATATTGTGAGGGAAAAAGGGAGATAAATATATTTTGCCAAAAGTGTAGCATTGACTGAACTGAAATGCTATTATAATTATGGCTTGGTGGTGCACATTCTCTCTTCATCTTCTTCAATGACATTGTGAGAAAAAATACGGCCTCTCTCTCGATCGTCTCTCTCTTGTCTTTTCTGTGTGTGTAGAGTTTTGTATTCCTTTTTGCGTGGGCGAAGTCTGAATTTTAGGAAT
Organism: Entomobrya corticalis; assembly: GCA_034694325.1. NCBI lineage: Eukaryota > Metazoa > Arthropoda > Collembola > Entomobryomorpha > Entomobryidae > Entomobrya > Entomobrya corticalis. The sequence continues at coordinate 10,713 of JAQFYG010001982.1, forward strand.
TCTCATTAAAATCCGAACCCATCCATTACTCTAACGTGTGCTCTGATGTATATTTACTATATTTATCACTAGACGCATGCACTGATGCAGTAAAATTGAGACAAAATATCGTTTTTAAATTCATCATCCATCTATTCTTCAATAATCTCTGTAGTTACTTATAAAGCGGAACGTGTCAACGCGATAATGACAGGGGCGAAATGAGACAGCGAGACAAGTACTCTTGAAACCTGTGCTTCGGAAAGACAGGTAGATGATAAAAAAAATAAGAGTAACATGTGCTCTTTTACTTGCAGTTCTAGAAAACATGATGGATGAATGTCACAAGAGGAATGTTTGTTTGGGGTCACCTGAGACATGTACACATTTAGGCGAGTGTTTTTTTGCGTCGCGTCATTCCATTCCAACTTCCAAGGCAAAAAGGGAAGATATAGAAACGACATTGGAAAAGGATTGAAAATTATTGTAGCTTGTCTCAGAGTTATATCGTCTCGTCATCGTCACTAACATACAATTTCAGTTAGGATTATTGCCTAAACGTTTTTTTTTTCGATGTCTCATTTTTCCTTGCATTCCATTTTATTTTTGTATATAGTACTGCAACAATTATTTCTATTTGTGTATGTGTGTATTATAGAGTATATCATCCAAAAGAATGTATAAAAATCTCTTTTATTTTCCTTGAGAAGTTTGTTTGTGCGACTCATATTGGCAGACTCGCACTCTTTCTTTCATGCAATGTCTAAAAATGCACCGAAGACGGCGGCAGCAGCCAGGCAAAATGCCGAGCATCTTTCGATCCAAAGATGTGGGGATGATGATGATGATGATGACCATGCTGTTGCTTCTACGTACATAGTGCTTATTTAAGAACGTACTTGAATAGAGTTTAAATATGGGATATATTTACATCTTATTCACTTTTCTTCTTTCCTTCTCGTCTTTCAAAGTAAATGGGTTTTTTGTAAACGAAAAAAGGGAACACTCGCCTCTCTTTTCATTTTCATCTCTGTCTCTTTCTTGATGAGGGCATGAAAAAGACGTGTGTTTGCAAACTTTGCCAAAAAATTTCGACTTCTTTGCTCTGTACTCTCTGCGCATATATTACCAACACATACAATAAATACTACACATGTAAATGTACGAGAGAATTTGAATAAAAAATGGAATGAGAAAGAAAAGGTTCAGAAATAGAAGCTATTTTTACACAATAATAATCTATTTAAGTGAAGAAAAATGTTTTCAGCCAGGAGCACATAAAGACGGTAAACAAGTGCATCATATAATATTTCACTATTTTAAGGCTTTATTATGAATATAGAAGCAGACTTTGTGTACTTTCAACTTTATATTGCCATTATGAACATCAAATAGACTGGCAATTCATGCTAGGTATGTATGCTTACAAACAAACTTTGGTATTTTCAAAACAAGAAGAAATCTTTTTTGTTGTTTGGGATGGATGGGATTGTGGGATATGGAATTGTGACTGGGATCTATTAAATGTAAAAAAGTCTATTAATGATTACAATCACATGATATACGATAACTATTAGGTAGATATGTATTCATTTTATTTCTGATTTTGCCTACCGGCTTTTTATCAACTTCATACGTTTATTGATAATAAGAAGAACTCTTGAAAATCGTTTTTTTGTTGTAATTTAAAAAAATAATGTGTGGGTAGTCGAATTGGTTTGTTCTCCAGACAAAAAAATGTTAACAAGAAATGTGTAAGCAGCAAATCAAAAAAACATATTTATAGATTTTTATATAATATTATGTCATGTTACTTATAAATATCTGTTTCTTTTAGAGACTTTTTAAATGATCCTTTCTCTGCTTGTTTATGGGCTATATAAATAAAGTAGATATATGCCATTAGGAGCCTGTTTCTTTTTATTACCATTTTTTATAAAAAACTTTTTATCTCTCGGCAACCAAGAAACGACAGAGTGGAAACTTGAGAAGACGACAAAAGTGGTGATGATGACGATGACATGATAATATAGAGCAGCAACTAAATAGCCTTTAAAACCTGAAATTACTTCCGGAATTGTGAAGCAAACAAAGTATCTTCGCCAAGCAACAAATTTTGGCTCTTCTATCTTTCTTCTTCTTCTTTTCTGGGCTGTTAGGTTGACAGGAAGGATTATACGAGCAACCAGTTGCTTTTTCAATGCGCCTGATAATTTTTTTCCTTCTTTCTTTTCTCTTCGTCTCTCCCTGATTATCTTGCAAAGCAGAATATTATAAAAGTACAGTAGACTGCTGCGAACATTGGCAAAAGAAATCATGGTTTATTTTAACTACATACTTTGCATGAAAAAAAAAGATCTGAAACATTCTTGGCTCATGTCTTTGAATAGACAATAAACGTATTTACATCCGTATATATCTGTACACCGATGGGAAAGGATAAGATATAATGATATAAAATAGGCATGTATTCTGCAAAGGAGGAGCACGTGCCAATATCGCCTTTTCAGGGAAGAATCGTGAAGTCGTGAAGTGTTAAATCAACGGCTTTGTCTGTAAAAAAATTTCGCCATCTTTTAACTTGAAAAGTTTACTTTGGAATGTTACTATATGTTATAGAAAACATCAGATATTGACCATTGACGTAGATATGTATGTAGTTTAAATTTTAATGTTTTTTCGAACATTTCGCTAGATTTTATAATGGAGAAATTGACTATATTTACATACTTCTTATTCTATTCTATGTTGTATTCTTGCATAATATATGCGCATTTTCTCTTCTTTTATTGCATGACCTTTTTGTTTTTTTCATCCTTTATTTGTTTTCGTTCCATTTTGTCCATATTAAAATAAAAAGGAGAGAATGCTGCGAGAATAAAGCCAATTAGAGGCAGGTGATAATGGGATAAATATGGTAATTTTTATGTTCCCACTTCAAGTGAGGATATGACGAGGATTATTATTGAGCATGTCGGACAAGCTCTACAGTTTTCCAACGAAATGATGATAATGACAATAAATACAACGGCATTATTACTTTTATTGAGGTATTTTCAGTACTTGTGGTCCATTAGGTTAACGTTAATAAAGCTATAAGCCCAGTCACAAAAACAGACATCTCTTTCGATCAAAGAAGTATAAAGAAAGGCCAAAAAGACAGACAGACAGAAGAAGAAATTGGATGACAAGAAGTTGGACTGCAAGTTTTGATGATGATTCTCATATCATATCATGTCAACCATTATTGCCATTTAAAGAGACTTTTTCTCCTCACTTGTCATACAATTATCATATTATCTTTGTCATCGTCATGTCATGTACATACTTACATTACACACATCCCCAAAAAAATGCACAATAATAACGTTTGCGACATATTCACGACAGGTAAAAAAAAGGTAATCAAGTTTTCGTCGTCATCATTCCCATGTCGTGTCAAATGATATAAAGGCTGGACTGTGTTTTTCTGCATATAAGTATCTCGTCAATTTTTAAATGAAATACTTATGCATTTCTATTTTATGCCTTTTTGTTCTTCAAACTTTGTTTTTAAAGACATGATTGTGTTGTACTTTGAGATGTTTTTTTTCTTCTTTTGTGGTGATCTATTGGAATTTTTTTTCAGAGACATAATTTTACTTTGTGTCTGAGAAAAGAAGAAAATTGTCATCCTAGTTTTATTTTGGATTAGAATGAAGAAGTGCGTTTATGCGTGGGTGGTGGGTTGTCTATATTATATGGTTATTTTACTTGATCATCATCATGATAAAGATAATGATGATGACACTCTTGACTATGGCTTCATTGCTGCTATAAGATATGTGCACAATAGAGTAAAACCTATTCTTCTTCTCGAGTCCAAAGATTTACGACCAACATGTTTTGTCTTTTTGGAATTTTCATTTTCGTACAGTTTTCTCAAGAATTAAGATAGCAAACATATATTTTTTTTCTGATTGTTACAAAAGTTACATGAATAATTAACTGTAATTAGAATGTGGTTACAAGCTTTACAACTCATCAATTATATTATATTTTTTTCTACTTAAATATTACACACAATCAGTTGACTGATGATGCTCATTAATTATTTATCATTTTGAAAAAGGAAGAAGGTAAGAAACAAGACAAAAGGGTTGACGGAGGAAAGACACTAGACACAAAACAGGAAGATTTATTGAAGCACATTAATTGCTTCTTGCATTTTTGTTCTCAGCTAAAGGAGTTTCTTTGCAAAATATGCAAATAATTCAATTTCCAGTCTTTATAGTTGTTTGAGTTTAAGCATCACACATATATATTTTTTGTTCCAATTTTTACGAGCGAAATTGCAAAAGCAAAGCTTAACAGGTACATAAGCTTTATTACAAAAAATTTAAATAATTCTCTTGCAACTTGAACCACAAAAAAATGATATTTTATTTCGTTTAGAGAAGTTACCTACGAAAAAGCTATTATTACATATTATTATGCTTAGATTGAAAAAAAAGCAATATAATAACCTAAGAGCCAAAAACTATGATGATCTTCTTCTTCTTCGACTTGTCATCATTTCAAAAGAAGGAGATAACGGGCGGAACGAATTTTCCTAGTCAACTCATTTCCAAATCTGTCTTCGCCCTTTATATAGACAATTTCTTTTTGCGAAAATTTCAAGTATGCTTGATATATACAGCACCTTATCTACCTACCTATTATACATATTATTTATATATGCTCAATATATTCCATTTTCCAATTCATCCATTCATCCATGGGATGTAATATTGGCATCAAGTACATTTATTACCTGAAGTACATTTTCTATTGAAATGGAGCGAAGAATTTAAGGAGAGGGAGAAAAAGGAGAGAGTGAAGTGAATAAACACTTTTTTAAAACTTATTTTATTTGGTAATAATATTGGTGGTGGTTTTAGGTGATGGTTGCTTGGTTTGATGGGAGTTACTCAATCATAATATCGTCTCATCTTTCTAGGTCTGGTGAACGTTAAATGTTAAATCTAAAATGTAAACTGAACTCTATGAAAATATTTTATGCCTACGTGAAAACTACAAGACAGAGTATTTTTGGGAGTTGGAAGTTGGGAGAAGAAGAAGCAGTAGGCATTAAATGGGATTTTAAAGTGTGCAAGAAGGTAGTAGAGCACAGTTTAAATTTCAAATCATGATGATAGCAGCAAAATCAAAACCATATATTTATGGTAAATCATGCTGATAGGGATTAAAAATACACACATGTTTATTTTAAATATGAAGTATGTAAAATGTATAAAGAAAGTTGGTGGCTGTAAATGGCGGAATTACAGATAATGTTGTAGCTATGCATGTTTTTATCATGTTGTTTCGGATTACAATGTGCTTACGCTCACATTACATTACCAAAAAACTGTGATTGTGATATAAAATGAACGTACAACTTATCGAAGTAATATTGATATGAATATTGACAATTGAAAAAGTGCTGGGGTTGCGTGGAAAGTATAGACTGTTTTAAAATTCGACAAAAATTATAACCTTTTCGATTCATTTTCGAGGTTCAAGCGAATAAGTTGCAATGACAAAACATTGAGAACTTCCATTCCCAATAAGTTGCTTATTTTCACAGACGATGAAGTTGAAATTTATCTTTTCTTTCTCAGCACTGAAAATTCAGTTGATTTCTTCAAAAATCTATCCATCCATCAGCAAATAGCTCTATTTA
>JAQFYG010001983.1:0-16373 GCA_034694325.1 Entomobrya corticalis
TGACTACTATATGTAATCAATGTAATGATGTTCCTGTCTTTTTTCTGTAGGAAATTATTTACTGAAGAAAGAAATCAATTTATCAAGGAAAACAGTCTTCCTGAACGGATAACGCGGTCTACTTTATTGACTAAGTCACTGGGAAAGCACGCCACCACTAATAGCTCCTTTTGGATGAGATCTTATCAAAATTTTCTCCAATATATGACTTTGCAGTAGCACAAAAAAAGACGAAACTTTAAAGATGGCGCCGAGTTTTCGGGAAATATTTAACTCTTTAGCTTCCTCCCCCAGTGGCGGGGGTGGATCAATACTTGATTCTTCCTCAACACCACTAGGATCATCATCTTCCATGTCCTTCCGGAGTAGTTTACTAGATGACCTGAATGATGCCGCCGGCGATGGCGGCGGCTTAGGGTCCCAAATTCATGGCGGACCACTTTCATGGCCAGCTCATCCTCTTCTTCGAAGGGTTGTCAGACAAGCGGCAGAAGTGTCCACATCTGCACCACCTCCCATAATGGCAGCAGGTCCTCCAGTAGGTCTTAAAACGACGACCGTAGCACCTCCCGAGTCTACCGAGCCGCCAGGACCGACAGAGCCTCCAGGACCAGGATTTGCGGAGAAGGCACTTGACAAGGCTAAAGAATTGGCGGAGAAAGGGGCAGAGTTTGCGTCCGAGAAGACTAAAGTACCCATCTGGGGAATCATCCTCATTATGATAGGAATCCTCATTTTGATGCTTGTGTGCTGCTGTTTCTGCATCCGGAGACAATGGCGCAAGTTCAAAAGTTCCGAAAAGGGGAAAGGAATGGTGAAGACGATGGCAGGCAATAAAATATTTGGAAAGTTTGTGTCGGACAAGGTACAACCAGATGGAGACACTGCAGTGCTGACGACAAATGTGGAAGAACCGGAACCTGAAGAGGAGGAGGAAGTGAAACAAGTGCAGAAAATTGGGAGACTTAACTACAAGCTGGAATACGACTTTAATTCCACCAACGTAAGAGTTTTAAAGATTAATACAGATTTAGAGTACGGAAGTTCGTAGTTGCAAAAGAGAAATTTTCAACTTGTCACAATGTCGGTTTCAACTTTTATCTTTTCTTTTTACTTCTAGTTGACCGTGTCAATTATAGCTTGTGAAGAACTAATGGCCATGGATTCTGGGGGCACTAGCGATCCCTACGTCAAAGTATTTTTTGCTGGAGACAAGAAGAAAAAGTTTGAAACGAAAGTTCATCGGAAGACGCTGAATCCTCAATTCGGGGAAACGTTCGTTTTCAAAAGCATTCCATTTGCGGAGATCATGGCAAAAACTTTGATGATTCAAGTGTTTGACTTTGACAGGTATACGGAGAAAAGAGCATTATATCTGTTTTCCCTTCTATGACAGGGGAAATTGAAAGTTATTCTAATGAAATGAGACGTGAAATTAAAAGCATGGAGTATTTTCCTCTTGATAACATTCATTTTTGTGTATTAATAATAACATAGATTTTCAAAGCACGATCAAATTGGTGAGATTCGGATCCCAATGTGTCAAATCGATTTGGCTGTTCCCATCGAGGGCTGGAAAGATCTTGATCCTCCAGTAGACGAAGACTCGGTAAGAAAAGCTACTTTTCTTTATAAGCCTGTTTGTGAGAAGTAATGCGATCGGAGCTTTTTCGGCATAAAAAACCTTCCTTTCATGCTATTCCAATGATAAAGAATAAAGTCTTATCTCACATTTTTCATCCTTAATGCATTTTTGACGTTTTATCGATTTTCTTTTCTTCGTCTTCTTCATTCCATTTTCTTTTCTTGCCATCTCATTTTAGGAGGCACTTGGAGACATTTGCTTCTCTCTCCGGTATGTACCCACATCTGGCAAATTGACCATCTGCATTCTGGAATGCAAGAATCTGAAAAAGATGGACTTTGGCGGTTTGTCCGATCCTTTCGTCAAGATTAACTTGTTCATGAATGGGAAAAAGTTCAAGAAGAAGAAGACTTCTGTAAAGAAGTGCACTCTGAATCCCTACTTCAACGAATCCTTCACTTTTGAGATCACTCCAGAGCAACTTCCAAAATGTCACATTGTTCTCACCGCGCTCGACTACGATCGAATCGGTACGTGCGATCCTATTGGGAAAGTTGCAGTTGGACCTAACCAGGAAGGAAAGTCGCTCCAACATTGGCAGGAAATGATTAACACTCCCAGGCGACCTATTGCCCAGTGGCATACACTCAAGGATCCGGAAGAATTCCAGGCTGCTTAAATAGATCCTCCAATAAAAGAATGGCCATGAAATTTGAAGGGAAACCCCCAAGTATTTCCATTTTTATTCCAAAATTGCCATTCTCATTTTCTTTGTATTTTCACCCCTGTCAATCTTTTCATCATAGAAAATTAACACTTAAAAAAAAGAACAAACTCCAGTTTTTAAATACTATCAAAATAAGGTACTTGAACATGCATTAAAATTTCATGCATTTCAGAATGTTTTTGACCGTTATGCAATGCACCGTTTTCAATATTGGGGCATTGCAAGACTTGCAGAGATTGCATTTTTATAATTATTGCCCTTTTATTAAAAACGTCTTTACATATCAAAAGCATTCTGAAATTTTTCTAATTTATCAATATATTGAAAACATGATTCAAGTTTAAGTATGCATTTATTTAATTCTACTTCCAATTTGTTTACAATTTCAGCCAATATAATACCAAGAAGAAGGAAGCAAAGACATACAACGAACACTTCCCAAAAAGAATAATTAATCTAATAATTAATTAATCTTAATAAAAGTTAATACGTCTCTATTATTACATTATATTTCAAAATTTTTGAAAAGGAAAATCAGCTGAAAAAATGATAAAATACGCAAGTGTTTACACTACAATTAAAACTACTTTATAATACGAATTTATGATGGGAGAGTAGAGGAAGGTGAATCAAAAAAGAAAGAAAGAAAAAGGAGATGTGCTGCGAGAAATAGAAAAGATGATGAGTAGTTAGTGCCGTAGAAAAGTTACCTATATTGTTACATTAAAACTCAATAAAAAGTATCAAGATCGCTAGTTTTAGAAAAAGAATGGCTATAAGTACTACATACAATACAATAAAATAAATATATCTACTTCTATATAAACCACTGTTACTGTAATAAGCATAATATCAATCAGTGAAAGCTTCGATGGAAAGTTTGACGCATGGTTCTATTATGCAAACAAAGCGAAGAAGTGATGCTAAATTAGCTAGTTACTTTACTTTATATCTCTGGTTTCCTTTTTCTTAAAGACCTGAATGCAGAGCAATCATCATAATTAAAAATTGAAAAGTATATGAACAGCCCAAAATATGAAAATCACATTCAGTTGGATTTCTATGATTGTTTCTTTGATATTGCAATACAATAAAAATGATTAACAATAACAAAATATTAAATCTATTAACAAAACACGTTTAGGCAACAGAAGCAGAAAATGATTAATAAATAATAATTTTTTCTTTATTATTAACATAATTGATATATACCTATACCTGGATTAAGAGAAAGCAACTTCTGATATCATTCATGGGACGATCCTTTCCTTATCTATTCATCATCATTATCATCAAGATAACAAAAAAATCAATCATGCAAATAACAGTGAAACGAAATGTGTATGAATTTATTATTAAAACTAAATGAATTATCTAAAATATATAACAGGAAGAAAATGTTTTATTCAAAATCAAATCTGTCGAAAGTCTATTCTTAATTTTAATCATGGAAATGTAAAAATTATGAAACAAGAAATGAAAAATTCCAAGGTACGGGGAAAGGTACGAGGTAAATAACGTGTAAGTAATAATAAAGTGCGTAAATTGTATGTATGATGTAGCAGTAAAAAGTAAAATATATATGTATTTAAAAATGAATAGTTTTTAAAAGAAAGAAAAAAATATGAAACATGCATAAAAATTGTAAATATGAGATAAAATACAAGTAGAGAGATGAAAAGTTTAACGCAAACAATTGCAGACTGTTCCAGAAAATAAATATTATGTCAGGTGGTTTGTTGTGTATTATCAATTTTAAATCTAAATAATTATTTATTGGGAATACAATAAACATTAATTTAATAATTCAAGAACAAAGGAAGAATATGATTACCTATAAACCTAAATGATGACGTTGACGATATGATAACTAGTAGCCTTGTTGTTTAACTTTAACATAATGTTTAATATAAATAAATTATAAATATATTCTTAGGTAATTTTAGTTATTTGTATGGTAGAAATTAATATATTATTAGAAATATTAGTCTAAAAAACGTAGGCTAGAAGAAGAACATGTATGCGAATTATAATGTATTAAATTTCTTGTAATTTATGTTTTTACGATTCACTTTAAATTTTTCACTTCAAAATGTGAAGAAGGGCATATGGGTTAACGTGGTCTTTATTAGTATATTTACTCTACATTAAAATATTAATTGACAATGAAGATGACATTTGAAAAGCAGTTCTTTTTTCTACTAGTCCAAAAAAAACAATTAAAAACGTGAGGTAATGCCATTCTTGCAACTAAGTTTTCACTACACTTGAGGTAGGAGTGGCCGCCTTTTCCGATACAAAAAAACAAAGAGAAGGTCCAATCTTGAGTGTCACTAAAAATATAAATTAAATTGTAACGTTATCATTATTGTTATTATTGTAAAATTCTCAATGTATTTAACGTATATGTACTACTTTAATTATTACAGTGTGTGTTGTAGACTTACTTGTTGTTAATTGTCTCTCGGTTTAAATTTCCTGTGAAATCGAACTTGGCAGTAGAAGTCCATTATTTCGTGTTAATTAAAAGGGAAAATAACTCAAAAACTATAAAAGTAGCCTTTCTAAAATTACGAGAAACATTGTATGGTGTAAAATTTCAAGCCACGTGACATAATTACATTCCTTAAAAAACCAAAACACAAAATCTTGTTTTCTGTCTCTATCTCTTTTCTGCCATTCAAAAAAATAAGAATCTAAATTCCAACCAGTATCAGTATTCCACTGTAAAACAAGAGCAGGCAGATCAAGATACTTATATAATTCTATTTTCATTATAAAAAGGGGTTAGCCATATAGCTAATAGACTAGTAGATTGTTAGCCAATTTTCAAAACAAGGACGTTTACATATGAGCAAGAGTACGGTATTTACAGAAAATACATGCACAAAGCCCTTTGGACACAACAATGACAAGAATCCAGACAAAAAACATACTAACATATACCTTCACACACATTTGAATGCACACGTTCAGTTTAAAACTAGAATTAAAAAAAGAATTCAGCAACAATAAATTATTTTTTATTGAAGCCAATATAAATCTGCGAATACGCATAATAACAATGAGATGCCTGCAAATATGTTTGTTTCGATAAGAAAACAAAGAAAAACTTAAATTTATGATGATATATTATGCATATTATTACGGATTACAGAGCTCAAATTTTTGAGTAGTGATTTAATTCTTACTCGTTGAAAAGTTTTTGAGAAAAAAAGATGAGACTTTGATTGTTATTCTTAAATTTTACTAACAAAAATAGTTTTTACGTATGAACGTGTGATTAACAGATTATTATGATAGCACAACAAAACAAAAGATTTTAATTAGAGTTATAATTAACTAATCAGTGAGTAAAAAAACAATACTCCATCCTATAATTTTTAAAAGTATAACGTAATAATCTACTAACTGACAGAATTTGCATGTTGCATGAATTTTGGATAAAAAACACTTTCGTTTTGCATCGGTTAATGTAGAACGTCTCGTTGTTGAATGAAAAACAATATCGCCAACTAACCAAATGCCCCTTTACTTTTGAAGAAGCTCGTAACATCTTTAAAAAACAATTATGTTGCTAAATTTCTGATAGTTAAATTAGTTGTGAGTTCAATTGGCTTGTTAATACATCAGGGAAAACGGAAAAAATGTAGTAGAGGAATTGTAAAGGTGACCAGAAGGAAATGAGAGAACCAGATATGTTGGGTGCTACTAACCATTTTTTGGAATTCTCTATTTAATAGTTCGAGTTCTTATCATGTGCTAACAATGAAAATATAGTGAGTTCCTCCGCTAGAGAAAAATGATTAACAATACTACTTGTTAAGTTACAAGTTAATGTTGATTTCTTAACTATATTTTATTTATTAATCCTATCTGACTACACAATACAAGATTGGCTATTTTATTTTATGGCTACTATGTGTTTATGTAATTATAATTTGTTTTTAGTTATTTTTATTTCACTAATAGTTATTAAATCTACAAAGATGTGTTTCTGATTTACTGCATCTATCTTTAGTTTTCTAATAACTTTAACTGTATGCATTTCTATTTAGTATTTTGTTAGTTAATGATTGACAACTCATCTTCAATAAAGAAAAAATTCTTAGTTTCATTGTTGTTATTATTGACTATCTATCAGTCTACATAGTTTAACTACACAATTAATTATAGCTTTAATAACTACATAAAAAAGTGTTAATTAAAAATTTAGTGGGAGAGAACAAAAAAATCGAAATACAATAAATCAATTATTCATTTTATCGAAAAACTAAAAGCCCTACAACTTACATTATTTCGAAGGGTTAAAAAACTTAAAATAAAAAAGGAAACCACTAAAAATCACATTGAATACAACATAAGAATAATAGCATGATGGTGATACATATGAGTGGTTAACATGCTATCTATTTTTTAAATAAAAATAGAGCAGAGTTTGAGGTAAAAGTGGATGTACTGAGAGTGCATTTGTAGCAAAATAGATAAACAAGAATTGAGGTGAAGTTTTAGAAGAATTAACATCATTACAAATTAAACACTAAAACCTATAGGTCATATTCTTAAAATTACAATGATTTTTTGGTGAGATTATTCTTATGATAAATAAATGACTAAAGAGGGAGAAAAATAAAAAAATAAAACCTTTCTAGGAAAAAGGTAAAGAATATTTAAAAAGTCGATATTATATGGTTCTAAAACTCTATCAATTATTATAAAAGTAAATTCTGAAATAAACAAAAAAATCAAAAAATATTATTATCGTTATATAATAATTGTATATACATAATATATATATTATATATATCTACATTATAATATATTATTAGAATGAAGGAGGAAAATAAATTTAATCAAAAAATATTTTGTTTCCATTAAAATACATAACTTATAATGGTACATGTGCTGTTAATTGTTTGGTAGGTCTTGTTGCAGACTTTTAATTGCTTTCATTTCTGTAAAACGGCTGTCCTATTTTAGGCGTCTCTTACTCGGCTGGCTGATTTTGATAACAGTGGACAGGAAGTGGTCGGCCTATAATCACAAAGGTTACCTGAAATAATGCTTCAAAATGTGTCTATTTCAAAAGGTATCCTTGTGATTACCGTTTGGATACAGGTGATGAGCCTTGTAGGTTCTTAATTCTTTCATATTTCCATGTAACCGTTGTCCGTTGTTCTACTTTCAACGATTCCTGATTTGGTGAACTTTGATGTTTGTGGTGAAAGCACATATTTGGCGAGAGTGAATCAACCTGTAATCATAAAGGAGACCTCGAAAAATATTCACTTTTTTCTATTTCAAAAGTTTCCTTACGATTACCGTTTGGATGAATCTGTTATGGTGAAGCGATCAGCGTCACATTATTATGGCGCGCATCCTTCAAATCCCATTTTAAATAGTAAAAACCTCTAGCACGGACTATAATACTGTTCTTAAATAATCTTGATTGAAATCATCGGCCATTACGGAAATTTAGAATGCATACTGGAATAGCAAAGTGAAACTATTTTAAGTTAGCTTCAATAAACCGTTAGGTATTTCTATATACATGATATAAAATCGTACTTTCTCCACTCCACGTATTTCTCCACGTACTTTCTCCAGGTAAACTTCATTTTGCATCCTAGAGATGGCACCATATATCATGTTGAGTTTATTTCAAATGATAATCATTTCAAATAGTATAGTATGGACTATGGACCACTGCGTCTACCAGCATGTAAGTATATGAACAAAACGTCATCACAATATAATTGCCAATCAGCTAGGCTTTCAGTAGAATTTTTATAGAAAATTGTCAAGTGTTTTCTTTTGCCCGTTTTTTACATAATTTGCATATAGCATGGAGCATGGTATTTAATATCTTCGTGTGAGCCACTAGAAATTGATAAACTTTATGTATGTATCCAAAATTCAAGATAACGTTATAATATGATTGAATATGTATGTATTTCTAAAAAAGTTTTAACCAGAAAAATACGAGAAACAAGGGGTTTTATGGTGTTTTGTGCCTACTTATTTTAATGCAATAAATTATAAAATATACCAGAGCTAGAGTCCGTCAATTTTATTCTCTTTCTGGTAAAACTTTTGAAATTTCTAACGTAATTGTCCATCTATCTATAATGCTTGGTGAACAATTTTGTGAGGAAGTGAATGACCAAAAGCGTTAGATTACTAGAGAAAATATTTGTATAATGGATGTTATTAGATGTGTGCATTACACAATTGGCATGAAGATGGCACTGCACACTCCTGATATAGCGAATCTCACGTTTCCCCAAACGAACCAAAATGCTAAAGAAGCATCCCTTGGCACCTTCTTGCCAAAATAGCGAGAATGGGCAACATGCTATTCGACGAGAGAAAGTATATTGGAGCAAAAGAATTCTTACCTTAGACGTTGAACTTCTAAGCTCATTAATAATTTGATTTTATAATTACAGTCCCCAGATACCGTGGTGAATGTTGAATGCAATTGTTCCAGGTAGCTTCCAGTTTCACATACGTTTGTTCAAGGCTACTGATTATCAGGTACCCTTTTCCTTCAAAACTTATACAAACACTTAACCAACAATAAATGGCTGATAATGAAATCACATAACTCTGCTTATTTCATTAAAATCACGGATTTAATTGTCAGCTATCACCTGAAATAGCTGCTGAATGTTTAACATTTGCACTGGTTAAAAAGTACTTTTGGCTTTATAACTTTTTACATTAATATTAGTATTACTGTCAATGTTTCAATCGTGGTTAAATGAAAGGGAACTGTCATTGTTGAAAAAATTAAGGTTAACGTTTCTGTCGCCTCGCTGTAATATATTACAGCAAGGATTATGATATTACCTTTCAATATTGTGCTTGATTTAATTAATTTAATTTTGATTGTTTGTTTACTTTTCTAACCATAAAGGAGGCGTCTTCGTCTGTTGATTCTTTGAACTTCAGTAAATCTTCGATGAATCCACTCCGCAAATATTTCCAAAATTTCAACTACAGCTTCAATAATGTGAAAAACCATGTTGATGGCAATGAAAGAAAGAAAAATAAAGCAAATTGCCAGATAAACTGGCATGAGGAACATATGAACACTCATTTTTTAGTTATAGTTGCAAAAATCCAATGATCTTTCCCAAGTCTCAAGTTCCCCCTAAAAGAACAGATACGCTATTCTGCGCAAAAGATAAAAGATCCAGGGCAGCATGTGACAGATTGCAATTGTCATGAACAAAATAACTAGGATAACGGAGACAATAATAAGCATTGCACCTTTCATTGACAAGTTTTGTTCTTTTGTGTCATTCCAGCTCCTCAAAGTTCCATCAAACACATATCACTACAAAAAAAATATTTTTCACTCCGTGATCACTAATTTCTACTGAAAGAATTAATCGTTTTAATCCAGATGCTCATTGTTATTTTCCTCGTCCGTGACAATGTGGTTTAAACGATAACCGATAAAGAAGTGACACCGACAAAAAATGAAAACGAAGACAATGGTGATTACAAAATAAAACATCAACATTGAAGCTAATAGAATCGCGTTTCCGGCTTCGTCTACAAAAACAGTTTCTAAATGGAAATCTGCGCTTTGATTTCTCACAATGTCCTCAATCTCCGTAATATATATGCGAAGAAATTCTTGGGCGTCTTCGTCATAAAACTCTGCAACCAACTGATCATTTGCGTTTTCTTCCATTTTGGTTGTTCAAGAGTTTTTCACCGTTTTAAAGTAAAAAATCAACCATAAAAGTTTATAGTGCACTTATATTTCCTATAATATATAGCCCCTGTTGTTCTTGAAACAGAATAGTAATATAAATATACTAATTTAAATGTAGTATACGGTCAGGTAAAAACGAACCAAAATTGTTATGTGTGGCATTGCTAGAAGATAATGTTGAATGTAGTTTAGTCTTTAGTTATGATTCGTATATATGTTGTATGGATAATCGGTTTTAGATAATACGAGAGGTGTGAAAAACAATAATCGAAGGGAAGGTGTCCAATTGTGAGTTGAAAGTGAAATGAAGGTGACAAAAATGGTTCATACAGTATTTATCTGGGAAATTCTGTTGGAACGTCTATTTTTTGCAATATTTTGTAAATCCAAAATTGATTCTAAATAAATATGTGTACAAAATATAACCAAAAACTTTCTTTTCTCTTTCTCTGGATTCTCGGGGTGTGAGGTAGCAGGGTAGTGAGGGATCAGGAAACGGGATAAAGAAACGCATTGCACGTAGGCGACTCAGAAGTTGGTCACTTAACGAGTGTCATGGCAATCGGGCAGCCATCGGTCCGTCAGTGTGCGTCACACTTTAACAAGATCGAAAGTGTATTTAATCTGAAAATCTGAAATCATACGAACCATGAATAAAAAAGCAATAATAGAAATGCTGGTTAAAACCGAGTCTCAGAGAGAAAGTAACTTTTGCGAAAAGGAAAATCGATGGGGATGAAGGAGAAAGAAAGAATAAGTTATCACCTAGTTACAATTATTCTAAGAATTTGAAGGGCATATGGTAAAAAAATTGCTTCGTTGTATGGATGCCTTCAAATTATTTCATGGAGTCCGTATAAAATGCGATAAAATACATGAAAGAATCGAAGCTCAATGCATAGTGCCTTGGTGACTCAACTGTCTATGTTCTTCAACTTTACCTGCTTTTACTGTGATGCTTTGATTGCTGATTTTCAGACTGTTCACACAACACAATATTTCCATGTGTAAGAAGTAAGAACAGTTACCAACCAATATTATGAAATAATGTACTGCTATCATTCATCTAGATGAATAGGATATTTTTTTATTTTTCTGGTTTGTGCATTCAATGAGTCTTGACAAGTTAGTAATAATGCTAATAATGTAAGTTTTATCCGAGCCTTTTAAGTACATAGTTAGTTGTACCACGGTGGACAACTTTTCACAACATAATGATATAAATGAGCTACGAGTTATGAAGTTAACAGTTGTTATTTATGTGGATTCCTATAATTATTCACAGGTATTCGTACAAGAGAAACGATAAGGCACACCCGGTTTCATATAAAAGGAAGTGGGTAGTATAAAAATCCAGAATCCTTATTAATTCAAAGAAAGTTCAAGTAGAAAAATTGAGAACTGGACTGGACAAACATTGATTTTGATCTTCTGGAAAATAAATCTCTCCATCAAAACATGTCCTTGCCTGACACAGCAAATCCTCATATCCATTAATTGTTACATGTACTTTCAAAAAATCTTGTGCCAAATAAATAAACTGATGCTGGTATATTGTATATCCTTTCTCTTCTTGAACTATAATGTATGTATGTGTACTAGAATTCAACATTTTCTATTGCATCCATGATTTGTGCTAAAACAGCCATCATGTAATCAGTTTTATAACCCATCACCATTCACCATCCAACTTGTATTTCATTTTAATCTTTGCACAATTTTTATGCGAGTAGAAACATTGTACTGGTATCATATTTTTCTGCTCAACTCGGTCGGTCGATTTTAAGTTCTATTTTAGTAATGTTGAAGTAGGCTTGTGGGAAGCATTTTATGCCAAGACATGTTCGTTTCTTTCCAGTAAAATCCTCGTTTCGTTTTCTTGTGACGGATTCCACAACGAATGATGGTTGGGTTTAAGCATTGTTTATGATAAAATTTAATCTCATTGAGACAGCGGAAGAAAAAGAAAGTGATGGATATATTTTGTGGCAATGTTCTACTTACTTATATGAATGAGCCGGATACTGCTAAGACTCGAGACTATTATGAATGCAAGAAATTGTACATTTGTAGATTTGAAAACATTACTTTATTGATATTTTTTAATTATTTATATTATACATAGTTCGATTGTTGTAACTTGCTGCCCCTACATTCTACATCTACCCAGCAATCTATTTATTGGGTTGCAGAAGACGGTGCTAAGAATGCCGTTGACAAAGTTTCTCGTTGGCATTGGTGTTCTAATCCCGAGTGACGCATCGACTATCCCAGGGATATTCAATACACCAACATTATCCAGGATTTTATTCACTTGATTGTAGACATGTTCTTGACTGGGACGAGGTCTGGGAGTTGTAGTTGGTCCGGTTGGTGCAGGTGTTGGGGTAGTACTAGCTTCCAAGTATACTACTTGTATTGGTGGTGGTGGGGGAGGAGGAGGATACGGTTGTTGTTGTTGCGGATATGGCTGTGGGTAAGCTGGTGGAGCTGGGTGCTGAGGTGGTGGTAAGGGAGCACCACCTGGTTTCTGCACACCTCCTTGTATAGGTGCAGGTGCAGGAGGCTGCTGGGGAGCGGGTGGTTGAGTAGGGGGGACGGAAACAGCTTGTGTGGGAGGTTGTGTAGGGGCTGCTGCATTTGAGGATGATGAGGTTTCACCTGCGATTGAGTCCTGTGGGAGGTCTAGTGGCACCTTTGGTTGGGTTGGCGCAGCTACAGGCTGTGGAGGAGGTTGATATGCGGGCTGTTGTGGTGGGGGAGGTGCGGGTTGAGGAGGTGGCTGATATGCAGGTTGCTGTGCAGGTGCAGGCTGTGGGGGTGGTTGATATACGGGTTGTTGTTGTTGGGGTTGGTATTGAGGATTATATGGGGGCTGTTGGGGCGCAGGCTGGTATTGTGGATTGTAAGGGGGTTGAGGTTGATATTGGGGTTGTTGTGGTGCGGGCTGATACTGTGGGTTGTAAGGTGGTTGTGGCTGATACTGGGGCTGTTGCTGCTGATAAGGAGGTTGCTGAATATAAATTGGCTGGACAATCGGCTGTTGAGGACGTTGAGTTCTTTCCTCGCTGCTTTCTTGGTGATGGTGGTGATGATGACCTGGTCGACGAGTCCTTGGAGGCCGAGTACGTCTTGTTCTCTCGTTTGTTCTGTCAGGAGGCGGAGTACCGTAAACATAAACAATTTGGGGTTGTTGCTGTTGAGGTGGTGGATAGTAGTTTCCTGGCTGTTGTTGTATCAGAGCCCTTCCAAGTTCTGTTGAGAACTCCTCATCGGTGACATTACTGACAGATTCAACAGCAGTTGCCAAAAGATACTAAGAACGATATAAATTACAAAACTTTTTTCTTACATGAAACTATGCCTTATTATGGGGTGCTGTAAGATCTATCATAAAATTTTTGCTTACGTCTGCAAGCAATTTCTTGATTTTTCTCTCGAAGGGACCGTCCTCTTTCTCTATTAAACGGTTAAGAAGCTCATCTTCTAAGGGCTGAAATTTGTTTAGGTCTACAGTTTCTTTATTTTCTTGTGGCTGGTCTGCCTGTGAAAGAAGCAATTATAAACAATTTTCTGTAACTTAAAGTTTTCTTCTTATGGAGTTTAAGTATAAAATTTAACCTTTCCCTAAAGTCTTACGTGTGTTAAAAGGACACAGAATAAGGCTAGAATGCCTGCCCACCGAAACATAATGGTCGCCATTCTTACGCCAGCTATACTGATAGCAAGCGGATTATATATTTTCGTACATTCACATTAGTGCATACGTAAAAAAATTCATTGTCATATTATGCTCGTTTGTAGGATGGCGATGGCAAATTTGTGGTAATTCCATTTGCAATTATAGGAAACTAATGGGGTTATGTAGCTGATCATTAACTCATCAAGTTGCATTGTATGATAATCAGCCAACAGTGCACCGAGTGTGTATGCATTCCATTCCTTGAAAATATGTTTTTATATTGCAAAATGTGTACTCAAAATATTATGGAACTATGTTTTGTACCATACCTTGGTGAATTTGCGAAAAACTACATTATATTTCTTTTAAAACATTGCATTGTCACAGCTTATACCTATATTGTGTTTATGCATTTATTTCACATATTATGGTAGAATGATGAGACTAATGATGGGGCAACGTGTAACTTAAAATAAAATCTTTCAAATGCTTTATTTTTCAGAAAATTAATAATTATGTAGTTATAAGATCTTTAATACAATAAAACAATCACTTCAAACTCTTGTTACATTACGAGGGCCGAACAGAAGACTACCACCACCAGCGCAGTTATTCCAAAGTCGGTTAAATGGATTACATAAAACTGAGTTTAGTATTCCATTGACCAGTTGACGGACAGGAGCAGGGGCCCGAATCAGCAAAGCCTTATATGCAAAATAACATTAAAAATTAACTACTGTTTGAAGGTTTGAAAAATGTTCCAATTGACCGTTAAAACACCTGATCAACGATGCCAGTAATGTTTGCACCATTCACATTTTGAATGATACTATCCACCTGGTTATATACATGTTGCTGGGTAGGTCGTGTATGGGTATGTGTTCTGTTCCCAGTTGCTCCTGCCACCGCTTGGACTAAAGTTGCGCCTGCAGATGTAATAGTATTAGCATTATTCTGTTTAAAAGTAGGCTTCTGTTGAGTTTGCGGTTGAGGTCGTTGAGGAGATGGATTTACAATGGTCTCGATGAGTGAATCTGTCAAGTACTGATAGGAAAAGAAAAATTCACATGAAATATGAGAAATTAGAAATACAGCACAAGGATCGGGATTATGATTGATAAATATATAATTAATTTATAAAAATGGAGAAATATGGAGGTGTAGAACCTCGGATACAACGTTCTTTGCTTGTTGGAGCACTAGGGAGTCATTTGGAGTGCGAAGCAGCTTTTGATAAAGAATTGGTTGAATGTATTCTTTCAGATCCTGCAGTGTGACCTGGCTCTGTACAACTTCTGATGCGGTTTCAGTTGCTTGCCCATCTTGAGAATTATCAATTGAAGCTCCATTGACCTATGAAAGTTTTCAAAATACTGTTCGAAGCATTTTGCACTTAAAAGTTTTACGAATTTCGTGTTACTTACGTTTCTAGAAACCCCTATAGCCGTTGTTAATATTACTACAAACTGGAAAATCTGATGTTTAAACATTTTGCTTTCAAAATATGATATCTGCACACGTTAATTGGCTTGTTTTCTAAGTGATCAATTCAAAATCTACCTTAACAAACTGAGATTGAGATGAGTGATATGTAGGGACTAAGGACCTATCACCAATTAAATGGACATTAACCTTTTCCCAAATAACTTGACTAAACCAATGATACCAGACGCAAGAAAATGTGAAAAAGTAGTATCTGGATTGTTTTTCTGTTGTCCACATTCAATTCTCATGTTTTATTCAGTTGAATTCAGTCAAAAAAAGTTATGGTAAAATAGCAGTTAGTAACAGTAATGGTGCATAGTACATGCAGTAATAAAACAACAACAAAAACTTAATTCGTATAAATAATTCTAATGGTGCTTAATGAAAGAGATTAATATGTTGTTAATATTGTATAATTTAAAGGAGAAGGCAGTTTTGCCTATTATTCAATTCCGCAGTTGCCGTTGAATCTATCTAATGGATTGCATAGTAAAATATTAAGCAATGCATTTACGAGCACACCGACTGTGCTTGGGGTGGCAATGTTAAGCGTGGAGTCCACAATGCCGGTCAGATTCGTATTGTTTATATCGCCCATCAGCTTCTCCACTTGACTTCCAAGAATCATTTGCGACATCCTTACAGAGTCGTTCATGGGGGGAGGAGTGGGATAATTGAATAAACCTTCTGGAGGTGGAGGTAAATTGAATGGTAGACCACTTTCCCCTCCTTCAGAAGAAGCTGCTGTCAAATTAAGCCGGTTCAATAAACCACCAGCACCGCCTGCTCCTCCACCAAGAGATGATAAATTAAAGCGATTAAGGCTGAAAATTCCCCCTGCTCCTCCTTCCCCTCCATTATTTCCACCTCCAAGTGCGGTCAAGTTAAGCCGGTCAAAGAGGCTGCCGTTTCCACCTCGAAGAGCGGTTAGATTTAGTCGGTCAAAAAGACTTCCCCCATCTCCATTTCCACCGCCAAGGGCGGTAAGGTTGAGACGATCAAACAAACTACCACCCTCTCCACTTCCACCTCGAATAGCAGTTAGATTTAATCGGTCAAAAAGGCTACCATTTCCACCTCGAAGAGCGGTTAGATTTAATCGGTCAAAAAGGCTGCCATTTCCACCTCGAAGAGCGGTTAGATTTAATCGGTCAAAAAGACTTCC
>JAQFYG010001984.1:0-16369 GCA_034694325.1 Entomobrya corticalis
TTATGCTTCGCTCTTCGGTTCGAATCTATAAATTCCTTCATTCAAATTTTGTGTTAACCAGCTTGTTCATACGATTGTCATTGGTCTGGTCACTATTTTGCGACTTGTATAAATGCTGTTGTTTGATTATGCTCCTCAGCACCACTTCTATTTGCACTCTCGCTGCGACAACGTTTTTTCAATATTACAGGAAACTTGAAACTTTATCAGCGTAGCTAACCGAACTGATTGAAGCGCAAGTTATAATTCCTGCTTTATATAGCGTAGCACAAAAATAAAGGTATTTACGATGTAAGGCAAAGCCAAGGGACAAAAAATATATTACTCACCAGCATAAATAAAGTTAGTTTTGACTTTTGAGAATTAAGAGGGGTATGTGTATATGCATTCATAAATAAGTATATTCATATATTATTATCTTGTTTAAACAATGCATAAAGATATGACCGAGACTGTCACGACTATCTACTTCATTGCAATCAGTAACATCACTGTAAAAACATTTATCACTTATCCAAGGACCGTCGAGCGAACGGAAAGTTGGATAAAATAAAAATAGTGTGGGTAAAATAAACAATATATCCCCATTCTCTGTAGTAATATGGTATTTTTTATCTCGTTAGGATGATGTTTTGTATACCTATATACACTATAATATAAAGACGCAATATAAATGTACATTTAAAATGTTAAATATTTTCAAAGGACGGACTTGTGAAATAAATTAACTGCGGATGCTTTTGTGAATGCTGCAGTGCAGTGTATTTAACAAGCTACAAAAACATTTAACTTGCCTGAGTTTAAGAGTCAATAACTATACACAAAATGCTTATGCTTACGATATATAGACAGTTAAAAATGCAAATGGCTAATAACTTTCAAAGCCACACAACCCTTCGGGCTCAATGCTTGACATACATTTTAAGCGCATTTTTGCAAAGTGTGTGACTAAACGATCATACAGCATGCAAGACGTAAAACGAATGGGTGCTAAAACTTGTTTCAAAAGGACTTCGGCAATCCTCAAATTAATTGGCAAACAAGTAATGGCATAATCAACAATATCGCTTAAATTTTAAGATATTATGCCTCCTAGAACGACAAGCATGTATTTCTGGATGTAAATTTAGTGTGCATTTCTACTTAATAATATTCATTTCTTATCTTTTTATTTGGTTTTGACTTATCACATACCTATATTTCTACAAAATAACGAGGAATCATAAAACTAAAAATAATCAACGTTCTTATATATAATCATATATCTTAGTTAACAATTTACAGCTACGGGGACATTTTAAATGACGGATCTACAGCACTTTAAAATTTATTAATCAAATACTGAAATGCCTTTTGGATTCGAACAACCAACGGCACCAATGAATATTTTGTTCCTTTCTGGCAACAATGCTTTTAATAACGGTAAGGTAATGACGAACATTGAACACTATTACTGCTGAAATGT
Organism: Entomobrya corticalis; assembly: GCA_034694325.1. NCBI lineage: Eukaryota > Metazoa > Arthropoda > Collembola > Entomobryomorpha > Entomobryidae > Entomobrya > Entomobrya corticalis. The sequence continues at coordinate 1,466 of JAQFYG010001984.1, forward strand.
CGGAAGATTTGATGTTTCTAGATACTTAACTGGCTACTGGCTACATCCTACTAATTCTTTGTCTTTGTTGAATACGCTAACATATACGGGCGTATAGTAAACTGAGTAAGTAGTGCCTCAACTTAAAACTAACTAGCCTGGGTTTTCTATTATTGCACTTAAGCTCATATAAGATATATTTTTCAGATTTAGTTAACTGGTGTAGGTGTAGTTAATTTTGCGGATGCGTGATGAAATGCGTGAGCTGGGCTAAGGCCACCATTATTCGGATTGAAGTCTACAGGTCGGAAGCCTTTCTGGCGATTGTACGGTGCGGGTGCGTGTTGATACGAGGTGGGTGTGGGACTGTTGCTTGATGGCGGAGGTGGAGAGTTGAGCATGACTACAGTTTTATTGCCAGTGACACAATCTCCGTTCCACATTTCCTACGTGGAAAAAATATTAAATATCATTATTAGCATTGTATATCCCTAGGTGGGCGAAATCTGTTAAAAATTTATATGCATAATATTTCTACCTGTGTTATTCCATTGGCCCGTAATTTCGATGACGAAGCATTATTATTAGAACTATGATGTTGAAACCTCTCGTCTGGCGATGAGAGAGGTCTGGAATGAGATACTGGACTGGCAGATGGACTAGTTGAATATCTATAAATAATACATGATTCATTGTATTTTTTGCATTGGAAATTACAATATGACATTACTTATAGATGAATTTATTATTATTCATTTATGGCGTTTGAAAGCGCTTATGATCGATTCTTTATTTATGAGGAATTTTAGTTAAATTAATTAAAATGTTTTGTCTGTCAAGTAGTTAATACTCACTTGGACTGGCGCGGGGATAAAGGCGGAGTATTAAGCATCGAGCCCACAGTGGTTAAGTCCACAGATGAATGGCGAAAATTTTCAGAATGCGATAAAGGTGGAGCGGAATGTAGACTTATAACACTAGAAGCTCGTGCAGGGCCATTTCCCCGTGAATTGTGATGCGCCCAATCTTTTCTGTAATTATCAGAAAGAACGGAAGCGTTCCCACCAAGGCCAGAGCGTGGACGATCCTGCTCAGACACAAGGTCCATGTTCGAACTACTCAGTCCTAGTAAAAATGAATAAATAAAAATAGTTTTCAAGAAACTGCTCATATGCTACTTCAATTAATTTTGGCCTGAATGAAATAAAAAATTACTTGAAAAGTTAACCACATAAGGAAGCCTTTTAACTGGAATGTCACACACAACCTGTGGATGTACAGTAGGTCTCAAATAACCAACGCTAGATTTTGAACTACTGATAACGCTACTTCCTCCACCCCGTTTTCGGTCCCTTCTGCTTGTAACAGGAAATATGTCACTGCTACTAGACGAGTTGTAGTATCTGTTTTAACATTAAATGGTCATATAAATAATTGAGCATAAAATAAAATGAAATACATAGTTTCTACATAGTAAGAAGGAAACAAAAAGAGAAAATGTTTGCTTTTCACCGCTAGCTGGCGAATTTGATAAATGATAAATGATAAGTAAGGAAACATAAAACATTATTTGAATGTGGGTATGTACATAAAGTAGATGTTAACGTTTATTTAAAGAGTGACTATAAAGTTTCTAGGTCTAGTTATAGTTAAATTCGTTAGTTAAGTTATATATTTTCTTGTAGGAGTCAAGAGTATTAGTCATATTTGTGGTTAAAAAGAGTTGTTGTCAGTCTGTACAACATACACAATTTTGGTTTGTGCCTTTTTAGTGAAAGTAGTGATGCGTGCTGGAGATTTCAAAGCAAAATCCATTTGCATGGGCAATTAATTATTATTCAGTATATCATACCAAGAAATAACGTCCAAAAAGGAAATAAGAGAGCACTCGCACGTATCAATCAAATTATGATGGTCGTTTTGTTGATAAAAGACGTCCAGTGGCATGCATGTCCAAATTGAGGATGTTGTTTTGCCAGTTATTTGCAGCATTCGGTGATATTAAGAATAATCAGTAGAAAAGTTGTTTGTTGCGTAATTAAAGTGTTGCGTCAATGTCGTATAGTTGTATGTTCCCGTCATTATTATTGAGGGTAACGTTTGTGTCGTACAAAAGCTGTTGTAAACCCTTTTTGTCAATGCCTATAACTTTCCTTGTCTATGTTGAAGGATCTTGTTTGATGTGGCACTCAAGTTTCAATGTTTTGCAGTCTATAACGGAAACATCGAATACTATAATCCTACTCTATGCCTTCAATTAACTAGACTGCTGCTATATTACTAAATATAAATCTTTTATTTCATGTAAAAATTAAAAATGACTATTTCGAATGCTAGAAACTTGTAGCTAAACCGTAATTTAAAAATTTAATGAATGCACCTTTTGCAAGGGCCCTTTTACTTTATTTCTAATTTTCACTATCAAGTAAATCCTAAATAGCAAATATTTTGGCAACAAGTAAAGAATTATTTTAACCTACTAAAATATATATTTTTAAAACATAAAATATTGCACTTTCAAGGACTCAATAATTAACGTAAATTATTTGGTTGGCTTAAATAGCATAAAAAGAATGTCGATAAAAAACTGTAAAAATATTTTGTAAACTGATGTCCATTTTGTCAATGAAAAATTGGAGCTTTTTCAATAAATCCATCTTTCCCTACAAATTAAACAAGAAAAGGCTACCTAGTATTTGGCCCGGATCTATGATTAAATCCATCTCCTTCATGAGCTCGCCTGTAATCGAAGTACTGCCTTTGACCAGTCGGGGTACAGAACTCAGATAGTTCTTGGGTGAGCTCCGAATGTTTTCCGCCACCAACAACTGCACCAGGAAAAGCATTTCGATTTCTTGAGGCTGAGATAAGCTCTTTTCTCAAGTCGCCCCCTTGCCCACCATTTGCCGATGCTGGGGCACCCTCTGGCTCTTGTCGTTGGTACAGCGCCTGGTGTCGATTATTATTGGATGTTGATGTAGTGGTGAAACTTATATTGCTGCTTCTAGCACTGTTCCCACCCCCACCACCTCGATGCTGAGCGTGATTTCGTTCAATCATATTTCCACCCACGCCATTATTCCTTGGTTCAAAATTAACATCGTACCTATTGTGATTGTTTATCTCAACTTTGTCAATGTTATGCCCTGCGGTTTTCCCCATATTGGCTTTTTGAGCTGCTGCCGCTGCCTCCATTTCCAGTACCTTTTCTCTCACCCTCTTTCTCTGGAACTCTTCTTCCACCTTCCGCATTTGCTCTTGTTCTTGAAGTCTTCTCCTCTCTTTCTCCTCTGCTTCGCGACTCAACTGCTCTTCAATCTTTTTTCGTTCCATCACCCGGAGAGTACTTTGAAATTTGAATTTCTTTTTCTTTTGCTCTGCGGCCAGTTCCCTTTCACGCTGCTGTTGCTGCAGCTTGGCATTCTGCTGTTCCATTTGGAGCCTTCTTCTTCGCTCATTTTCCTCATCTGCGGTAAACGGTGGGACACTTTGACTTCGCTCAAAAGGCTCCTCAGGCTCTTCGCCTCTTTTGGCTATTCTAGCACGACCTCTATTGCTACCGTCTGTCGGTGACCTACTACGACGTTGTTGATGATGATGTCTGACAGCATCAACATTTGGCGAAATAGGATTGTTGTTGTACTGACTTGTTTTTCTTGGTTGGTATAAAGTTATCTCTGAAAAATTCAGGTTGTCCACGCTCTTGGTTCGTCTTGTTCCTGCCGAGGAAGATGCACGACGTGAGTCGTAAGCTGGGAGATACATGATGTGGGAGAAGGGCCTTCTTTCCCAACTGCTGTCCCCATATCTCACGTTCGAACCACCACCACTGGGTGAGGCCATCTCTATATCTTGTTGTTCCCTCTCAAATTCTTCAGCTAGTAAAGTTGTTGAAACAACTTGTTGTTGATGATGATGCAGCTCCTTGCTTCTTCTATTTACCTTGTTTCTGTGGATTTTGACTGCAGATGGTGAGGGGAGTGGAGATGAGAAGCTCATGCTACTTGGCCCATAACCAATTTCTGATTCAAGTCGTGCTCCGCCACAACCATCCACTTCATCATATTCATTGTTAACTACGACATCACCACCGCCATGCATATTCATCACCAACGACGTTTGCTTGTTATTAGCATCTTCACCTGGCAAATACGACAACTCTTCTTCGACATCATCTCCTTCATTAACATCTTCGTCATCGTCATCCTGCTCAGCAAGCACAAGACGCAATTCTTGCTGTTCTATATTATCATATTCACCATTACCGATAAGGTTCAATGAGTTGGGCTCACTTCGACTGAGGAACCAATTTGTATCAAGCCCAACGAATTCTCTGCCTCCGTTACTATTATTATTACTACTACTGTTATTGTTGCTATTATTGCCACTAGTGGGGCGTAAATGATTCGTTTGCTTCCACGGTTGACTACGAAGATTACGGTAGTATCTTGAGGCACCACCTACACCAACAGCTTGACTCTTTTTGATCTCTTCGTGAGTTTGTTGCCCAACACCACTATTCCCAGTCACCATTCCTTTTCTCGACCTTACATACAAGTTGCCAGGCCTATCCAAATGATATTGGTCTGAGTCACTGACCATTCCCAATGCTGAGTTGCGACCTCTCTCGAACAAATTGTTTCTCGTTGTTAATTTCGGTGGGGTTCCCAACCCAGCGGGGAGCACTCTTGTGGCCACGTTTGAATTTGAATGATGAAGAGGATGGGGCAGTTGATGAGGAGGGCTCATTTGCTGGTCTTCAAACTCAGAGCTGCTACTTTCATCCAAATCCTGTTCTGGAGTCCAACACTTATTTCCTTCGGAATCTCGTAGAGCCCCGTGATGCTTTCCTGAAGAGACAACTCGCTCTCTAAGTTTGTATTGTCTTCCACCACCTACTCCATTACTCATCACTGGTGGCGGTGGATTACTATTTAAAGGTGTATTTGCTGCCGATGCGTCCGCAATATGCTCTGGGTTTGCAGGGCTTCCTGCATCCCCAGCCGAAATTCCTGAGTCGCCAGCAGATCTTTCGTGGTTATTTGCTCTAGACGGTGGTATTTGACGCATGTAACGTTGAATACGGTCATGACCGTACCCTTCCTCCGAACTGTAGCTCCGACCAGACACAGATACTCTTGAAGGAGAATCTAGTGCACGCCAGGCTGCTGTGGGAGAGAAACGGGGCAATCCGGGCTTTTTGGCTGGCAGCGTTGGTCGAATGTTCAGAGGAATGTCCAAATCGGAACTGCTCAGCTCACTTGACGACTCTCTACTTTGTTGGATGCCATCCCCGGCTGCCCTTTCGCTCGTGTCAAATGAGCCCGAATCTTGTTTAATTTGAAGCAATTCAGAAGAGTTTGTTGAGCTTACTTTCTCATGTTGATTGTTATTATTATGATTATTTTTGCTACTATTCATATGCATGTGGTCTTTATTTCTTTCATTTGAAATCCCATTTAACTTGGTCATACGCATGTCATTATTGTTGTTATTATTATCCGAATCGGATTGGTGTACAGTTGCAGTTGCAATCTGATGGTGCTTGTTGTTAGCATTGTTATTAACATTATTATTTTTACTATTTGGTGACGGCTGTGAATCCATTCCGAAATAAAACATGGTTTTATTATTTGCTTCGCCATTGTTATTTGCAGCACTTTTGCTGTTCAAGGCTGTTTTATTGTTGCTATTTGCAATATTGGTATTAGTGGTTGCGGAGGTGGTAGGCGCAGCTGGAGCGTTGGTGGTTTTTCTTCGACCGTGATGAACATTATTATTACCGGTGCTGCTGCTGCTGCCACCGACTTTCCCATTCAATAACGCTGTCGGTTTACCATTGTTGTTGCTCTGCTGCTGATGTGAAGCTGCCGTTTTAGTTTGTGAGGATGAAGATGAAATGAAACCGCCTTTACCAATGTGCCCTTTCTGGTTCACGGATGGTTTACCAAGATTACCACCGTTGTTGTTGCTGTTATTGTTACTACCCGAGGAAGACTGGCCATATGGTGTAATAGGAGGTAGGAGGTTTGTTGATGAAACACGGTGAGATTTTGGCACATGCTCATCTTTCGTTGTTGAAATTGCTGACTGATTATTGATCAAACTTATGATATTGCTGCTACCATTATGATTATTAGTACCAGTTGTTGAGGGTCGATTGCCACCATTACCATTCGTAGGAGCACCATTGCTTGCACCACTTGCTCTCATCTTATTGCTCAGAGGAGCAGAGGAAGAAGCGGAAGCATGGTCACGAGCCAGTGGAGTCTTGTTGCTGCTCTTCACTTCCGGATTGTTTCTGCTTGACAAACCTGCACTATTAACAGGAGCAGAGCCGTTCTTGTTGTTGCTGCTGCTCATCACCATCATTCCTCCTCCTGTCGTTATTGAGCCCATTGATGATTTTCTTGTTGCACCTACACCTTCAGAGTTTTTCCTATTTGACAGGTGCAAGTTTTTGTGATCTATTGCTGCTGTTGATGATTTGGGGGTGCAAAGACCGGCTTCCACAGAGTGTACTGAGCTTCTGTCCCTCTCACCTCGATAAAACCTGTTTGCGTCCATGCTTGCTCGCATCATACCTCCACGACTCATTTCTAGGTCACTGCATATCTCTGGGGACCTAGGCCCATTGGCAGCGGCGGCAAGTCTTGATTCAGCTTTCGTTTTGAACAAACGAGAGGCCTTTTTACTTTCACCGGATGGCGACAGTAGCTGAGGGGAATGTGGGGAGCAGCATGGCATTTCTCCCATACCACCACCAACTCTCAGCAATTGTTCACCCGGGGAAATTGGCGGCGGTGGGGCTTTCCCTTTCTTTTTTGTTCGAATCTGCTTCTTTGCAGGACTTTCTTGAATTAGTGTAAAACTATTAGGAACTGGGGAAATTGAGCGTTGAGGTGAGCTATCGTCTCTGTGATGATTGTGGTGGTGATTTTCATCAATGTCACGTAAATCGGGCTCACTGTCGTAATCTCGGTTGCTGCTTCCTCCCTTTGAAGAAGCTCTTCGAGGACCATTCCGCTCCATCATTAGACCCATGTTATAATCCATTACGGAAAGGTTGGGAGTTGACCTCCCAGATGCGGGATTGATCATATCCCCATTTCCCGGGCATGAAGCTGTACTCCGTTTTCTCATCGCTCGACGCAAATCTTCCGCTTCTGGACTGTGTGGGTCCAACTCACTGAGAAGCTTTCTCCCGGATATTGTTCCTCCTTGATGGAGAATGGCTCCATTTGATGTTGGCTTTAGTAATTTGGCAGCACTTGTGGGATTAACGGACGGAAGTACCTTGTGTGGAGACGGAAGTCTTGAATGACCATGATAACCACGAGTAGGCAGATAGCCTTTTTTCATGCGGTTTCCTCCTGAAGACTCTCCAAGGTCACTGCTTGACGCACCCCACTTTCCATGACCTCGATGGTGTAAGTCATGGTGCAAATGGCGAGATTTGCTACTGCTGTTTATGTGACCATTTCCATAACTTGAGTTATTATTTCCCATTCTTTATATGATTGCACAGGAAGAAATGTAGTGTGATTGCTCAGCAGGTACTTTCAGTTCTGTACATTTCCTGTAAACGACAACATCATTTTTCTTATGAAATCAACTTTTTGATGCACCTTTGTACAGCACTAGCAGTGTCTTTGTATGGGAAAACTATCCAAAAATGTATGCTAATTTCAAAATCTTTCTACAAAACGAAATCGTTTGTATATAATTTTGTAGAAACTAGATTCCTTTGCTGATGATACCAGAACTATATCCCACCAACAGAGTGTTTATTGTTAATCTATTTTATTCTATGAGCACATCCTTTTTATTCAACTATCAACTATGAAAGTTAACGAATTTTGTCAAAATTTGTGGCAGTATTACAGAAAAAGTTACATTTATCCTTTATTACATCCTCCTCTTGTTTATCCAAAGAATTTAACTAATTAATTCAATTATAAAAAATGTATGCAGGAATTGTCTTACAAAATCATTTTTGTTCATTTGTTTTGCTCAGTTCATTGTGCTCATATTCAATTAAGTATGATTGACACTACTGCTACGACAAAATGTTTGACATGATTAGTATTTTAGTATGGCTTCAAATCATCCAGCATTACCAGATATTGATATGTATGCTTTCCCATGAACCCCCATTCATCATTGTACTACTCTATTATAAGTAGCTATTTTTACTTTGCATTCAATAAGAAAAATATTACCATTAGCTTTTTCCTCAGGTCCAACTTTTATTTTCCTTTTTACCTGTTTTTGGTGGAACTTTTACTAGTACACTCACCAAGCCTATTTTTATCTATTTTCTGGACTTGCACGTAACAAATCCTCAAAATCACTCATGCATGCATAATACAATTACGTACTTTGTTGCGGGTGCTGATCAGATTAGTATTTGCAATAATTTGCATACATATTATATTATATTTCTCTTCACTCACTTTCAAAATAACTCACCCAATACAATATCACTTTTATCTACTCTCACTGTAATGATGAAGCAACTGATTGATATGTAATGTTGCTATAAACTAGCCCACATACTTAACTACATCCTTTATTGACCGAGGATCTAAACCGCGATAATTACATAAGACAACAAGAATACAAACTTCTATCCCAATTCCCAATTTGTGTTTCAATCTTCACACAAACCTCAAACTATAAACATTTTTTTCGGTCAGTGTATTATAGAAAAAAACTCTTTTTCACCTCTCCCAAGGGAAACAATAAGCAATGAATGACACTCACTATAAACCTAGAATACATAAAATGTAATAATAATGAGCAAAAGCGAGAATATTTACTTAATAAATATTTTTACTTTCAAAAAACAAGAATATTCTCAGAGATTTGTGGTACGATAAAATTTATATCACTGTGAAATCATTATGATGACAATCATTTAAAAATTTATCGAAATGGTAAAAAATTCTCAGACAAACTCTTTTTACAGCAATAGTAATCAGAGCCAGGAGGTTATTCATCTCATTAATTTCCGCAGTAGATTTTACTCACATTTTTATGCAAATTGGCCTGTGCCTCACTCACTGTAAACTACATTACTAAACAGATATAATGATAACAAACAACAATCAAACCCTTCATTCAACCCTGTTAAATTCACAATAAAAAGTTTTCTATAAAATAAAATGTTAAGTAAATATGTGCAAGCTTTTAATATGTTTTGGGCACAACATAAGCAACATTTTTTCAAAGTGTTGTGTTTTTTATTTATTTTAATTCCTCCTAATAATTTGTGATTTTTGTGAAATTCATTTAATCTATTCCATCAACCATGTAACCCTTCAAACACTCCTTGCAATAATAATGTCTTCTTGTCTTTTGTTGATGTAAATATTACTGATAAGTAATGATACTATTTTTTAAAGAATTTTATATGAGGATATGTGTCCTTAGGTGTGCTTTTTAGTATTTTACAACATTTAATGGTGATGCTACTTACTACACAAGTAAAAATTACCCAAATTTCTAAATTTCATTAAGAGAATGGATCCTACTAAACAGGTTGCAATTTCAAAAAAACTACCATCAGCTTAAATGCATATTATATACCTACTACAAATATGTGTACTATGCCACAACAATCATACATAATATAATCGTCTTCATGAAAGGAATTTTTTATTTTTCCTTTTTATTTTTTTGTGTTTGCCTATATTATTATTATTCATAAAAATATTAGTAAGTTCGCATATCGGTGGGTATAGTATATAGTGCCAGTACCTACTACAACAATGCAACACAAATTAACTAGTGAACCAGCAACTATAGTCCTATAATATAGATATAAAAAATGTGTTGACGATGATGAGATGATGGTGACTATGTATAGAAAGGAGGTCATGAAGTCATGAGTTCTTGCCTGTATTTTCCTTGATTGTGTTACCACTACGTGATTAGAAGGACAATCCACCATGTTAAACTCCACACTCAATGCTTGTTTCACCGAGATGATGATAGAGTAAATAGTAAATATAGTAATGTGAAAAAATTATTATTTTTTACTTCATTTTCATTCTCACTGATTCACTACATTGAATATACTTTTGCAGCTCTAGCCTTTTTAGCTGGATCCGTGTGTATATTCAAAATCTCACATTGCGCAGATTTGCGCACCACCGATCGAACACAAATAAAAATAACAATTTTCTTATGAAAACACAAAAACCATTTTTGAAATTTCAAAGATTTTAAAATGTGATTGCTCAGAGTTTAAAGCACTTTTGCACTGATAAAACGGACAGATTACATTGAAAAAAATAAAAACGAACAGCCATAATCAAGGCATAAGGAACACACACTACACACTGTACACTTTTTGGTAGTGAATAATAGTAATGACTGGTCGACAACGAAGGAAGAATAAGAATCGAATGCCTTTCTAAAAATAATAATAATATATTCTAAATGTAGTATGCGAAAATGTTGGATGTCGTATCCTTTCTTGCTAGGCTAGAGAGACTACTGCTGCGCGAAGGGAATCATCATCATCTTCTCTCAATGAAATATGTAATAATTGTTAATTTTTTTATAATGAACAGAAGAAGAAGAAAAAATGTACAGTATTGTTGTTGTTGCTCTCTTCTGCCAGTGCAGTTTGCAATATATATCTCTTCTCTATCTGTGTACAATAACAACACTAACTTTTAAACAATCATCATGTAAAGTGTGTGAAAGTGTGAAAGGTAGCAGAATGTGCTATATGATGACGTTATGTATATATGTTAGTTGGTTGGGCGAAGAGAGAGAGACAACAATAATAATTGTGGAAAGATCTACATAATATATACAGCATTATTGTTATTACACACACATACAGGTAGGGATTTTTATTTGCAGGTGGTTATGATGGTGGTGGTACGCGCTGCACTTTTATATCGCATCGCATACAACATTTGCTAATGTAGTTGCTAAAATCCCATTACCATCATGGCAAAACGCAATAACTAACTAAACAGAGGAGAACAGGTAATTTTTTTCTTCTTCTAGTAGTAAAGTAGTACCAGTAGAACAGCAGCAAGTCAAAGACGAGAGAACTGATGAGATACAGGTATATTATGTGTAATTCAAAAAAATTCACTTCTGCGCTGTTGTGATACTGATTGTGATTATAGCGATGATATACTTATTATGCTTTGTTACTGCTTCAAATATTAGATAGTGACGACGACAAAAGTAATATGCGGATGATGATGTTGATGATGATGGTCGGATGGACGATATTAAAGAGAAGAGTTAAGAGGTAAGTAACTGTAAAATGTTAGAAAAAGAGGGTATGCTCTTATTACTATTGCCAATGTGGACGGGTAGAAGTAGCAGCGATATCTTTTTGAAAAAATTAAAATAAGCACACATAACATCAAACCAAACATACCTGTCGTAAGTAAGGTTTGCATTTGCACTGTCGGTCTGACAAGAAGTGGAATTAGGAGAGATATGTGGATATGATTATGAGGGTGGCTGATGGTAAAGGATTGTTGAAGAATATCAGGCAAGATCATATACATACATACCATTGTAAGTAGTAGTAGAATAAGTAGGGATTCACAATCCACAGAGAACAGGTAATCACAAAAAGTAATCATAATAATGTATAACATCAGCATATCAGAACAGACGAAGACGTAAGAAAGAATAATAATAATGAAACAGGTAAATAATTTATGCATCAAAAGTCTATCTGATGCTGGTGCACGAAAAGATGCACTGCTAGCCGAGAATGAGATGATGAGGGCTGTGTTTTGTTGAAGTGAATCAATGTTTCTAATAATAATAATGGGGCAATGGTAATAGCTGTGGAACGTGAATGTTGTTTTTATAAGGTAAAGTACCAGCATCAGGTAAAGTAAAGGATTCCGCCTATGTAAAGGCGTAAAACGATATAATATGTGCATGGTACGTGTCTAGGAATAAATGATAACAACAATGAGATGAGCTCGTCTTGTAAAATGCAGTGATTGTTCATGTAAAGCTCACCTTTATATATCATCCTCGTCATCATTATCATCATCGCTGCGCTGCTGCTGCTCTGACTCTGAAGTACGAACCCTTTCGTTTGGACTTGGCTTCTTGTTCGGTTTATGACTTTTAGGACTTCTTCATTTTTACTACTCATTCAATGAGTAAGATATTCACGCTTTGTAAATTTCAGTTCAACTCACTGCATGCAACATTTTTTTCTGCTTGTATGATTATGACTACATGCATTGTTGCCGTCAACAAACAGAAAAGTTGGTGGTGGAGGAGGATGTTGCGCTGTCTATGATTCAATTATTATAACAATGCTATAAAACTGAATGAGTACAAGCTGTACAGGTGCAGGCAGTTTTTCAGCTTTGAACTACAATTTTACATGAAAACTCCACATTTTTTTTGTCTTTAGTCTTTGTTGAGCTTGTAAACGTTTGAGATTCAATGGCTGCAACTGAGAAAAGTAAATTGATAGCGGCAACTTTGAATCCATCTATTTTATTTGTGTAAAAGTGTAAATAAAAATCCACATAAGAAAAGGATGTTGAGTATTTTAGGCTAGGGGCGAGGCTCAGCGAACAAGTAAATCACATAAGTTTACTTACACATGCGGAGATGCAGATTGCAGATGCTTTTTCATATGATCATCTTATCTTTCAATTCATAACAAATAGAAAAGACAAAGTTGTTTGTTGATGGTGCACGTACTTATTAATACGCAGCTGCATACAGGTTGTTTTTATAATTGTGCTTTGTGCATTTAAGAAAACACCCAGTTTTGAACTTGTAGTGCTGCTGTAGTGTAACTTGATTATTAACTGTGTGTAAAAATTCAAAAGTCTGCAAAAAGGACGTATTTTTTGGCTTGGAGGAAGAAAGAGATTTAAGTGTGCATGAAAAAAAGTTGACATTGAAGTGGGAAGAAATTAAGTCTCAAGGTTTTCAAAATGGCTATGCACTCTTCAATTAAGGGGAAGCTCATTGCTGTGATCGGAGATGAGGCAAGTTGATTTGCATTTTGTATATTATAATAATGTATAAAGACTGGACACAGTAATTGTTTGTTAATTATTAGATTTATATTTTGGCTGGATGTATTATTTTTTAAATGAATATTGTCATGATCTCATGCAATTTATTTGTCATGTAGCATGTACTGAATATCATCATCAGTTGTAATTGGTATGATTATTGCGTATAATGAGCTTAAATTATTAACATTTTGTCGGAGTTGAGGGTAAAAATAAACTGATGATGGCGTATTATTTGTCTGCTTTGTGACAATCATACTCATCTCACTCACTCTCACTCAGTTTTGTTTTTATGTGCTATAGTACATAATATATTATACTCGAAGCAAATCCTACCATGTTTAAGTATTTATTATGATTATGTGTATTTTAGGATACCTGCGTGGGGTTCTTGCTGGGTGGAATAGGAGAGATTAACAAAAACCGACAGCCAAATTTCTTTGTCGTCGATAAAAGTACGATTCTATTGGTTTTCGCTTTGCTATGAAGATTATAATTTGCATGTATACAATATTTGAATATTTGTCAAGACTTTTTCCGTTGTAGTTGTATTTTTAACTAATAAAACTCTTTTTTTTCTTCTAGATACCAGCATCAGTGAAATAGAAGATATATTCAAGAAGTTCATCCGAAGAGACGACATCGACATAATTCTCATTAACCAAAACGTATGTGAAGCCATACAATAATATATATGTCATTAAATTTGTAATGAAAATGTGTTCTAGGGATGAAGAAGTCGCTTACACTGATTTTTATGCTTCCTTACAGGTAGCTGAAATGATTCGGTATGTGATAGATACTCACACTACTCCTGTTCCTGCAGTGCTGGAAATTCCATCTAAGGACCATCCATACGATCCATCAAAAGATTCGATTTTGCGACGTGCTAGAGGTATGCATTATTTAATTTTATCTTTCTTTACATAACTCCTTTATATTTATATTTATCTTACATTGGGCCTTTGCCTTGACTTGTATTGTATTCATACATATTTGTTTTTCTTTGCAGGTATGTTCAATCCTGAGGAATTCCGTTAGTAAGCGTTCAACAATAATGATCTTATGTTCAATCGTGCGCTGTATCAATTTAGTCTGAATCTAGTGAATCTTAAAATTTAAATTGTCTATTCTTAGAGCGGTATAATTTACTAAAGATAAAAATTCGAATAAAGTTTCATGCATTCCAATCCAATGATAAGGACGTATTTGTATTTAATTTAGCATATTCAAGTATGCATATTGAACAAAAATGTTTACAGTTGCTAGAAACGTTCGCAAAAGTGTCAGCTAAACAGCAGCAAGAGTTCACAATTAGCATATTACTCTTGAAACAAATCTCCCTTTTAGTCGGCAATCCATTCCATGCAAACATATGCTGCCTGTAATCTGTAATACAATCAAGGAGATAGCTATGTCGCATGTCTTAACATTAATAACATTTAACTGTTTTCTTGATATAAGAGTAAACCACAAAACAACTGCAACTACGAAACCCAAGATACCTATTATTGCCGTTCACCTAGAGTCTAAATCGGGAAAGTTTGCATGTTAAAGATCATATCAAATGGTTAGCTTGTCATGAATTAGGAAACGGTTCACTAAATTATGTGAAGTTTGCATACTAAAAGATGTCAATCTCAGACTTGGGAACTGAAAACGCCAATGTAATCATAATTACTTGCAACATTTCAAAAATAAGTTGATTTTAGTTTAGAATAGAAACAACTCATGTGGAAAGCATCAAAACACGATGATTTGATCTCATATGCATAAATCTGATAAGCTCATTTATGCAAATTCATACAGAAAATACCTTCTTTTAGTAGCAAATGAACAGAACAGAATGTTCTACTCAACTGTCTGCGTATAGTAACTTTGGAAT
>JAQFYG010001985.1:0-16369 GCA_034694325.1 Entomobrya corticalis
ATCCCGTGGCAAAGTACCGATCTTCCATTTCCGGAATGGATCTAATTCACGCTCACGTTCCCGGTCCCCATGTACATTGCTACTGGATAATTGCCCATAAATTGGAAGATGATATTGGTCATCCTCAAATTCTCCAGCATATGGTTTTCCAAGGAGGCAGCAAACGCTTCCCGTATCCCGGTTTATTCCATCACATTTCCAATCAGTGTTACTCTTCTGGGCCAAAGTCATGGGCAGAAAGGGACCATTCCTGTTATTATATTACCACTGCAGGTAAAGACGGTTTTGCAAGGCTACTTCCGGTAGTTTTTGACCACCTGTTCATGCCACTTCTCCAGGAAGCGTCGTTCCTTCATGAAATTTACCATGTGGAAGGGGATGGGACAGAACATGGGCCCTGTCTAAAGGACATATTTCATTTGGAACAAGATCCTGATGAAATATCAGCAATGGAATTGCTAAAGAAAGTTTTTGGAGAGAATTCTAATTACATTCGTCCAATTTATGGGACATCTGAGTCGATTAGAACATTGGAAACTTCGATCATTGAGACATTAAATAAGTTCCATGAAAAATTCTACCATTTGGCCAATTGTTGTTTAGTTGTTTGTGGGGATATTACAAAAGAGGAGCTATTTAACAATCTGGCTCCGATTATGTCAGGACCTTTGGGGAAGAAGCGAGAGGGCTGGAAAAAGCCTTGGGCTGATGAGTCTGTCGTTTTGATGGATAATCCAGTCATGAGTCGTATTCAATATCCGACATCACTGCGTATGGAAAACGAAAGAACTGCGGCTGTCGTAAAAGTAGGAATTTTAGGTCCGCCATCCTCAGAGAAATTGAATCGGTGCGTTGCAATGAGGCTTGCATTAGAATACCTGATTTCAGGTCCTCTTGTAGAATCCTTTATTGTTAGAAAACACAGAACATCTTTGTTAAGCTTAGCATCTCCAGATGGAATGTCGTATTTGGCAACAACAGTTTCCATTTCGGAATATGAATTAAAGCAAACCCTGTTTTCCGTGGAGTGTCACAATGTGCCATTAGAAATGATTTCTACTGTTCCCCTCGTTCTTCGTAGAACAATGCAATCGCAAATTCAAGATGATCAAGAATTTGATTATGAAAGAATTAAAAAGATTGTGGAGCGCTTTTATCAAGATGAGTTGACAAATCTGGAGACAAAAATCAATGAAAAAATTGTGCACGCGATTATTCCGGATTATCTTTATTTGGAAAAGGACTCTGATTTGATGTTTGACAGAAGAGTGAATCACGCCTACACAATACATCATTTTCTCACACAGCCACCAGAATTCTGGAAACTCGTCATTCAAGGCATGCTGGATTTGGAGTGGACAACTGTTGCGGCAGTTCCAAGTTACGCTCTTCAGGAAAAATTGAAACAAGATGTGGAAAACAGAATTAAACAGAGGATGGAGCCGGAAAGAATCAAGGAAACGAAGAAATTGGCGCAAAGATACAAAGCAGCTCATAAATTATATCAGAGACGACCACCACCTGAATTACTAGATCACTTTCCACTTCCACATGTCAGCTCTATAGGATGTACTCATATTACTAGAAAAGATAATCCAAAATGGGCACAAGACACACTTTGCAATTTATACGTGGATGATATCAATTCGAGTTATGTGTTTCTGACAATTATAATGGACACTAGTGAGCTGACCTTTGAAGAAAAAAAGTATTTGGTTTTATTTGCGGATGGAATTTTAAACTCGCCTTATTTGGATTCATCGGATGATTTTCATACTGCGGAAGAAATGAAGGAGATGATTGCTAAGGATTGTATTCAGTATGAAACGTTCTTTGGGTTGGAATGGTACGGAAGACTTGAAGATAGGACCAAATTTAGTTGTGGCAGCTTTCCCCATTTGTTTTGCTTGAGATTTCTGTTGGATGTGACGAAGGTGAAGGAAGGTTTTCTATGGGCGCAGAATCTCTTGTGGAATACAAAGTGGCAGGCTGATAAGTTGAGGCAGACTTGTATGTCGCTTTATAGGGAAGTGGAAGCTGAACTGAAGGGACTTGGATCGGTCATGACAAGGGCAATGTTGGTTGACTCTTTGTATTTGATGAACAGTGTGCCAAAATGCATCAGTTTGATAAGGCAAAGGACATTTCTAAGAAGAATTGGGGAGGATTTGCCGAAAAGTATGAGAAAAGTTTCGAAAATGCTGGAGGCAATTAGAATGACAATTTTGAGACCGGAGAATTGTACAGTACATGTGGCTGGGAGTTTGAAGAAAATGGAGTTTAATCTGGCTGATGATCCAAATGAAACGAATACTACGGATGGGATTGCGCAATTATTTAGAAAAACCTTTGATTATACGGGATGGCACTGGGGATATGATACTAGGAGACTTTCGAATGGACCTGATATGTTTTGGATGAGAAGTCCAGAGTGTATTGCTAAATGTTCAAGGGAACAAATTTTGAGGATGACTTTAACGGGAGATCAGCAGAAAAGAGAAGTTTCGGAGAGCATGATTGGTTGTTTGATTCAGGCTAGTCCATGCATCAGATCTTGGCAGGATCCGGATTACCCGTTTTTGCTTGTTTCTCTTCAGTATTTCATTCAGAATGGGGGCCCTTTTCAAAAGGAAATTGTGGAAACTGGGTTGGCTGAAGAGGTGGATATTAGAGCGAGCCCTTCCGAAGGTTTACTGTATTTTGAGATGAGACATTGTCCAAATATTGCAATGGCGTATGAAAAGGCATATGATATTATTGCAAAGCATTGCAAAATTGAGGAGGAGTTGAGTCCATCGAAAATGCAATTGTTGGAGGTGAGCACTGCTGGTAGTCGGGGGAATGGAGTTTGGGATGATTTATTGCTCAGTTCGGCGAAAAGCTCAATGATATTTAGATTGAGTCAGGAAGAAAGTACGCCGGAATATGTGGCCATGCTTAGTTTGCTGTCGTATTACAAAGGGATTCCACAGTTGGGAGATCCGAGGAGGGACCTTATGGGGAAAATTGCTGAGGCGAGCTTGGCACAGGTTCAGGATGCGACGGGAAAGTATATGAGACCTTTGTTTTTGGAGCCGTCTACTTGTGCTGCTAGTGCTCCTAAGGAGAATGCGATTCCAATTATTAAAGATCTTATGGAGTATGTGAAAAATATAGCAAATCAGTTCATTTTAGTTACTTTTAGTAAAACTAAAATATTGATGTTTGATTTTTATTTATAGACGCTGTGGCAAACGACTGACACTGATTCCACCTGTAGAACATTCCGCCCTAGCCAGTTATAATCAGTAGATGATATGTCAAATAAATGCATTGATGAAATAAAGACAAATATGCATAGAAATTAAAATCTATGTCACTTTAAATTATAGTCAAATAAGTATCATTTTATTTTATTAGTCGATTTATTTCTTTTTTCTGTACATATCACCGTTCACAGACCAATTTTGTTAATATTTTAAATATAATGAACTCTTGTTTCGCTTTTGCATAGTACATATTGCACAGATTAAGATTGTTTTTCGGCTTTATCGGGGCAATGATTTCAACAGTTTTTAGCTCCTTCTTGACTCTTCTTTATTGTAACATTTTTTCCTAGTATCTAGTTTCCTAAAATTGTATACCAGTATATTAGTAATAATATAGTTTTCCTTTTAAATTGTCAACAACAAAAATTTTATGCTCATAAAATGTTTTAAAAAGAAAAAAGACAACGAGTTGTATATTAATACAATGTCTATTTTTTATCTCAATAACTGCTTAATTTAATTTATCTAAAATGCAAATAAGCCTCGTTTAGTTTTCTCTTCAGTACTTCTACTAATTAAGCATATTATTACTATTTTATCTTTAACTTTCTCAAAAGAATGCTCGTTTATATTTCCTTCGAAAACTAGTTTTTAATTTATTCACGAATCGTCACAACTAGTTATGTATTTACACATTTTTCAACAATCAAAAAATGTTAGTTTGTCAGACAGTTACAACATAGTAATATAATAACAATCAGATATAACATTGGCTGATATTTTGTATTGAAATTTTCACTTGTAATGACAATAATTTGTAAATCTTTATTTTTTGTTTTGATTGTTACAAGAACAACAACAATGTATTGGCGTAGAATGTTTTTGATAATATTTTTCTTTAAACGTTATATTTATTTTATGTATATTTTGTATACAATTTTAAATTCACAAGTTTTCACGTTCACTTTTTCAAAATCTTATTTTTTCACGATGTGACTTATCAGATTACTATTTTAATCAACTGATCTTATACACTGAAAATGCCATCTTTTATGTCATTCAAATAAGCAAATAAAATTTTTTACCTGATATGACATCTTTTTGTATTTTTACTTCTTCTGCCAAGCCATTTAACTAAAAGATTTGGTAAGACCAGTTGATTAAAAGTGTTAATAATAATTTAGCTAATTCCTTGCTTATCACAATATAAGGCATAGTAAAAATATTCCAAAATCATTCGAAATAAAAAACACATCAATTTATTACACACCACATTCCATATTACAAAACAATTTCCTTGATTCTACTTTAATGTCACGCTCCCTTTTTGATTTCGAAGAGGAAGAATGAAGATTCGCAAAGTTTTGTTTTTACGAAAAGTGATTTAGTTTCTTAATGCGGTCAGTAGTTTTAAATAGAAGAAGTATACTGCAATTTTAAAACATAAGAAGTGATAGATAATAGAGATAGTGTCATTTTAAACAGTATTAAAATGTGCAATTTTGTGTGAGAATAAGCAAAAATAAGACTTTTGTATAGAGTTTATAGAGTAGAACTGATCTAATTTTGATTAATAACATTAGTTTAAAGATTATTGAAGTATTGTTGATACAAGTATAGAAGCGTTGTTGTTGTTGTGTTTGATTGATTGCATTATTCCCTTATGAAAACGATAAAATATAACTTTTTTAAAAGATCAAGTCCAAGTTCTTGGATAATACCCATTCATAAAAATTAATGAAACTTTACAGGTTTTTAGAGGTAGCCAAGCGTGGAGTACGTTTTTACAAACGTGATACTTTCTGGTCTTGTACCGTTTCTGAAAAATGAAGAAGAAAAAACTCAAATTAAAAATAAAATTTTAAAATTGTTATAAATGCAAGTTATTTTAATGAATTTACGATAACTTACTCATGATCCCAAGGACAAACATCCTTTTCTTTATCCTTTCCGGTTTGGCCTTGTTTATTTTTATTGTCAGTCGCAGACCCCGCTTCTGCAACATTGGCTGTCGAGTTATTACCGGGTTTATTGTTATTCGACGACGATGCTGAGGAGGAGGATGTCGACGGGATTGGAGCAAGTGGTTGATGCTGATTAGGAGTTGGCGATGACGATCCTGTCGCAGGTGCCTGCTTCTCTGCCCCACCAGCTCCACCTACAACAGTCTCATTAGGAATGCTAGCACTTCGAGATGCCACACCTCCTGCTTCAACTTGAGGACTAATTCTCCCTCCCCCATCCCCCTGAGACGTCTTATTCGATGACGACTGAATTGAAATGGAGGGTGAAGCGTGAATCACACTTTCTTTCGAGAGGGACGTTGTCGAAGAACTGATTTCCCCTAATACTCCAGTAGCCGCGCTATCACTGCTTATCGAAGGATGCCGATTTTGAGGTGGAGCTGCTTTACTGTGTTGTTGATTGTCTAAAAGAGCTGCACTTGATGAAGATGATGGCGTCGGACTGATATTTCCCAGATGTGCAGGACTCGCCGTTGAGGAAATGGACCCTTGCTTGGACAAAGACTCTTTACGCGTAACCGTCATCGCTGATGCTGAAGTCGTAGCTGCTGCAGCCTGGATTGCAGCAGCGGATGTTGATGGAATCGGTTGAGGCTTAGCAATGGAAGAAGAGGACAATATTGGCTTCGTCGTGGCGGCTGCCATCAAGGCCGCTGCTGAAGTGGATGGTTTATTGACAGCGTTTGCAACAGCACTGGAAGTAGACGGAACAACGTGAGAGGCTGATGTCACCGATTGTGACAAGGAAGATCCTCCCTTATCTTTCTCTGGAAGCTTTTCCATGCTTTCCCAAGGACAAACGTCATCAAAACTCCCTTGAGACCTGGAAAATATGTTATTTTTACAGTTTATTTCTCATGCTACCCCAATCCAAAATGCATGCAAAATAGTATTTTTTTAAAAGAAAAAGCAAATAGATAAACACAAGGCAGTATTTTTACAAATATAACACATTATTTTTTACACAGAATAGAATAGTACAGTTTGTCTACAAAAATTACCACAAACCAACAACTCCCACAATTAATAAATCCACAATACGTCACACGGAAAGGTAGAAAGAAACAAACTAACATTAAATATAATTTCAATTCGAACAAACAATATGTTTCTGTTATCAAATCATTTTAAAATAATTTCACTGCTTAATCTACCTACTTCTACTATACTTACAAAAAACGTTCAAAAAGTCACCGTAGAAGTTGGGGATGGAGATTCGAAAATCAGTAAAAAAATGATTTCACCTCAGGAATATTACCTCAAATCATTTATAGCATGTTCAATGTTGCATTTTACGTACAACACATAATTTTTCACTCAACAAAATACTTTCTCAAAGTTCATTATCGTGTTATACAAAAAGGGAGCAAAATAGAACAGGAGGTGGAGTGTGAACGACGCTTTCAACAGCAATGAAACACGTAGTAGTACTTTGAATACAATCAACAAACAATTAACACAATTACACATCAATTAATACACACATACACATTGAAACAGTGTTTAACATTTACGAAAAATTATTAGAGATAATGCAGTGCAATTAGATAGAGATTTTACGTTTCTGTTTCTTTGTACAAATGACACAAAATACATTTAAAGGTTTAATAATAACTGTACTGAATTGAATCAATTATATTTTGTACTGAATATAATTAATGTGAGTGTCTGTTTACGAAAAAAGGATATTTTAATTTACGTTTTTCAAAGAAAAATGATGTTCTGTAAAATGCTTTACAAAAATAAGAAATGAGAAAGTTTTTAATATTTTTAGATGTATATTTTTTGGAGTGGAGAAAAGAGAGATAGATAGAAAGAGAAAGATAGAAAGAGTGAAAGTGAGAGAAATTCTTGGTAAATAAATTTTTTATATTAAAAGTAGAGGTAGTAGTAGTATAGTAGCATTATTATTTAGTGAATTCTTACAGCGTATTTAATGTAGAGTCAAAATCTCTCCTGACATCCGGAACTAAATCTCCCCTACACGAAAACCAAGTAGAAATAATAATCAAAGAGAAAAGAGACATCGGTTAAAAAGGTGGAAGATATTTTCGGTCCTTTTTTGAGGATGGATTTTACCTGATTTTTTTGTAATATATTCACGCATGCGCACATGCAAAACATGATTATTTACAAAAAAATAGGAAGTGTCGAAGTATAAAAAAGGAAGATAAGTAATATGAGTAACATGACGTTGTTGGTTTTTGGCTGGCAGATTTTTAGATTTCAAGTCGTTTTTGTACAAGTATATATTTAACAGACACTTAAAAATATTTAAAATAGACACGAAAAATTCACGTTCAATTTTTATGAATAAAAATTTCTGTAATTGGTTTTAAGTGAAGTAAAATATGTTAAAAATATTGATAAAATCGAAAAAAAATAGTTAATAAGAAAAAGGGTCGTTTGGATTTTTATAATCAAACCTGTACGGACAGTCGGCCATGACGGATAGCTTATCCGTATCAAGACTGGAAGCTGAGAGAAGGTCACTCTTATTCCCGGTGGCCATTAAAATCGCCTCATCAGCGGCTTTGAACATTTCACCGAGTCCCATATTCGCTGGGGGTATTGAGAGCACCCCACCCGTGGGGGCGTAAATTGGGGGCGTGGCTGTGGAAGACTTTTTCTTTCCCAAAGCAAGATAGCTGAGGAACTTGTCAAGCCTCTTTTTCTGATTGATTGGTTGAAGCGCATTTGCCAGGAGGGTTTTGTACTGCTCTGAGCGGATAAAGCGAGGGTAACAGTCTTTCTTGAGCAACATGGTATACACGTGCTCGGCTGCCGGGTCAAAGGTGAACCGGGAGGGTTGCAGGTAATTGAGCTCTTTTTGAACAGCTTCCATTGTCCTCATGTCAATGTTGATCTCACAGGGAGCACCGGGCGAAAGAAATTCACTGTTTCAAAATATCAAATCATTAAAATAGGGAATTGTTTTGAACAAGTCAGTAAAACATTTTGTAATGAAACCCTACTTGTAAATTTGTTGGGCCTTTCCGCGAAGTTGGGAAATAGGACCATATCTCAAGTCTCGAACAGCTAACCAAAAACGTATGTTTTCGTGACAGTACTCTTTCTTCAGGTACGTTGTTATTTCTCTTAAACCTGCGAGAAAAAACGACAAAATTAGCTTGAACTAATTGATTTTTAATGTTGTATTAAAAATATAGCTGATTAATTATTAAATACCGGTTGGATCAAGCACAAGATCTTCCATTGAAATAGCCCATTTCTTTACACGTCTTTCCGTAGGGATTTCAATTCTAAATTATGAGCAAAAAATCTCTATGATCAAGAAACGAATTTAAAAAAGAAACTTTTCTTATTGAAAAGATCGAAGCAACTCACAAAGGAGCATTGATAATCCAATAGCAAGGGTCATCAGATATCCAAGGATTGGACGGCTGCCTCGGTACCAAAAACGGATCATGCTCAGTATACCCTTCACAATGTGACGCCAAGCTTTCCAAAGCCTGACTAACTTTGATCCTTGTCCTTATACACGACGTTCTCAACAGATCCACCTCAGCTCTCAAATCCTCAATTAAATTCGTCCTTCTAATCTGTTTCACCCCTTCTTTGGCATGGAAGTCATGATTGTACATTGGAGGGGACTCCACGCAACAGCTGCTGCCAGGAGGGGGTCTCAGCACACGCCAAAATGCTCTTTCCTGCGCATCCGTCACCAGCTTTTCTACCTTTTTCCTGTCTTTACTCAACTTGACCTGTTCATCTGCCTGCATCGAAATAAAGTCCCATTTCGTACCCAAATTCTTTTTCAATTGTGCCAATGCCTCTAGCTCATAGTCATCAAGTCCATGTTTCTGTTTATTTCGTAAACTTCGTTTCGCCAAATAAATTGCATAGTCCGTATTGTCCATCAATGGATACTGGGATGGCCAGTAATAAGGTGTTTGAAATCGATACAGTGACGAGTCATCTTTCACTGAAAATGCACGGTTATCCCCGACAGGAAAAAAGTAGCCGTGTTGACATAATAAATTTGCTAAATGTATGGCTTCGCAAGAGTCCTCAATAGAAAGTCGCTCCATCAGCCATTCTATTATGTCATATCCAGCAAACGCGGCAGGAATTGATGTGAGGAATATCTTTTGGCTACGGACTGGAACCCCATGCTCTGGATCTTGCATTTCCTTTATCAAGTTTTCCATCTAAAATGACAAAAGTGAAAATTAGATTGTTTCTTTGCCTCCATTTCCGACTTTCCCCCCTTCTCTCAATGCTTTCACTTTTGTCACCAAATTTATTTTCCACATGACATAAGTACAAGTACATACCTTTGTATACGATAAAGGCCGTTTGCAGGTGACTTCTTGGTGAAGTGGGTCGGGAGAGCTAGGCTTATTATGCGTTAGCAGCTCCATTCTCATCTGGTATTCTTTCTTCTTTTCCCTCTCAATATAATAATAAATTTTTGTGTAAAATCTTCAAGAAGATTTTTACTTTGAAAATAATTTTAATTTTTGCATGAATGTAAAGAAGAAGAATGGAAATAATAACCACTTGTAAAAAACCACTTTTCTTCACACAAAAAAACTGACTAGAGAAAGTTAAATGAAATTATTTCCCTCTGCTTTTCTCCTCTTCTTGCTGATGTTCTGGATGATAGAAACAACAATAGCATTTGTTATTGTTACAACTACTCTTAGTCTTTGTATTCAAACCCATGTTGTATGTCTTCTTTTATTTTTCAATTTTTGATAAAAACTAGATACTGATATTTATAATTAATTTTGATTTAATGTTTATTAATTAAAATAAAGAAAAGACATTACACTGTTTTCGTGTGCTTTGTTTCTCTTTTTGTTGTGCTCTGTTTATGCAGAATAGTGTTTTCCGTTTTGGAATGTTCTGATGGTCTTCGTATTTCTTGTTACGTTTTTGTGGTTGCTCTTGTTTGTGAAATGAAAGAATAAGGAATGCGTTTATTATTATTTCCCTGCTTTTCTTCAAGGGAGACAATTGAAATTCATTACACTCTCGGGCATTTCTCTCTGTCTCCCTCTCTATTATCCTTCTACTTTTGCTTATATTCTCTCTCCTTTTATTTTTTTCTTGGAGAGACAACTAAAAGTAAAAGGTAACGATGTGACTATGGGCAATATAGAAGCACTAATGGGCACCTCACTCTGCCACCACCACCACCACCTTCACCAGCACAACCACTACATTTTCTTCCCTCTCCACTCACAAGAAAGAGAAACAGAGAATAAGAACAAGTACAAATACAAGAGTCTAAAGAAAAAGTGAACAACAAATACTAAAAGGGTGACAATAATACTCCGCTTCTTGCTGCTGCAACCTGCAACTTGTGCTTCTTCTTCTTCTTCTCCTTTTTCTGTCGAGATACCTTCTCAAGTTGGTAGTCGGAATGGGGAGAAAAACGAAAGAAGAGTCAAAAGCTGGATGAAATGAAAGGCTGCTGTGTGTGGAGAAAACTGGTATGAGCTCAAAATGAAAACTGTTTCGTTGTTAGATAAAAAAGAGAGATAGGTAGGTAGCTAAAGGGATAGCTTTAACTTGAAGTAAATGTAAAATACACAGAGAGAAAAGAGGTACATTCAAAATACATGCAATACTTATGCATTCAATGTTACGAATAAGTAAAGCAGGTTAGGTAACAAGAGAAATGTAGGCAGTAGGTAGAGAAGTAGAATGGTAAATGTATATTTTATGCTCTTGGTTTTCACCACCACTGCTTCTGCTGCTGCTTTCTCTGCTGTTGTGAGAGTATGCACTTTCTCTCTGCGTTTGCGTTTTTTTTTCGTTGGAGAAAAAAGAGAGAAAAATAAAAGGAGAGCTTGCTTTGATATGATGATATTGTGAAATGGCAATAGGGGCAGTAGTAATAGGAGGAAATAGTGGCATAGTTTGAAGCAGTAGTGTAGAAAGCTATTGTATTGATATGATGATGATGTGCAAAAATAAAGTCTAGAGAAAGGAGAAAGCTTTGGAGAGAGAGAAAGGAGCTTTTACTGTTTTTCTATTCTTTTACTATGGCTTCTTCTCTTTTTTCCTTGAGTTTTTCTCAGTGATCCTGGATAAAAAAAATCAGAGAGAGAATGAAAGCATATTCGAATGTAAAGAAAAAGAGAAGAAAGAGAAAAGGTCCATATTATATATAAAAAGTATTATTATTGTTGTCTCCTGAAGCAAGAGAAAATGCAGCGAAAAGAGAAGCTCTGGAGAAAGAAGGAGAGAAAAAAGCGTTGAGTGGTGTTGTGTAGTGCGGAGGATGGAAAGATGATCTGGATTGGATGCTGTTATGCTATGCTGCCGTTGTGTAACGAAAACTTAAACTTCTATCTAGCTCTCTCGACTTCTCTCCAAAATAAAATAAATGGAAAGAGAGAGAGAAGAAGAAGCAGAGGCGGATGAGGATGAAGATGATGATGACGGAGAAAAAAGAGAGAGAAGAGAAGAGAGAAGGAGATGCGTTTGAGCTCTTAAAAATAGGCCATACTAATACTTATTAAGTGGATCTCTCTTCTCGTTTCTCTCTTGTTTTTTTCTCCTTTATCCTTTTTGACTACGAAGAAGAGGGAGATGACGATGATGATGATGCCTGTTGTTATGTGCTGCGTTATGTGTAGGCATTAGGATTTAGGAAAAGGAAAGATGCATCTAAGCTTTGTGTGTGTATACCTGCTGAAAAGAGATATGGCATGAAAAAAGGAGCTGTCGGTAGAAATGAACGTTAAACGTGATGGAATTCAAGTGGATGGATGGATTGCATATGTGTTCCTAGCTTCTTTACTCAAAGGAGAAGGCCGTATCGTTATGTCAAGTCTTTCTTTTTGTTTTTTATTTCCATTTTTTTTAAAGAATAAAGAACAACAGGGAACAAGATTGTGTACTACTATGAGAAAATGCAGGATTATAAGTTGGGTTTATCATGAAGAAGTGTATCAGCATCCTCTTATTTTTAAGGTAAGAAGAATGAGAAGAAGGCGAAAAGTCTCGGGAAAGTTGTTGGAAGTAAAGTGGTTGGTTGGTTAAGTAAAGGGTGATCCTTGTATGAAGCATGAGTGATGGAAGCAGTATATGAAAATAAAACAAAACTTTTTCAGAGAATCGCGAATCTAATAAGGACATGGAGAATGGAGAGATTCTTAAGAAAAAAAAGAAGGAAATTATGTTCTTGTTCGGTATGTATGTATGTTTGAGTTAAAAAGTAAAGTACAAAGTTCAGCTTGTTTTGTAAGTTATATCGTTTTGTTATGTGTATGCGTAGCGTAGTTGTTTACCAGAAAGATTTTTTAACTTTTAAGCGTGGAGAGTAGTTCCACTGGTTGATGGTATACGTTTAAGGAAAAGCAGGGTTAGAAGAAGGAGTTTTGAAGAAGGATAAAAACAATTACTAGTATGTTTAGTTGTCTTGTAGTTTCTCCGCTTAAAAATAATACAAGATGTATAAAGGTAGATGTTCTTAGGCACAGGCGAAGGAGGTTGAGGTGGAGGAGGAGAAAAGAAGAGGAATTAAACTGGTAACAAGATTGAAAGCTTATTTTGCTCTCTGAGTCTGAATCTGACGATGAGAAACAGACGTTTGGAAATTCTAGAGTAAAATGGAAGGATAATTTTGAAGCGGAGAGAATAAGAGGTTGCTGTTTTGTTGTTGATGATGATAGTGATGGTAATGATGAATGATTCGTTTCGATTTGCCCTGGTGGTTTTTATGAACTCTGGAGAAAAACATGAACAGAACTCAAGTTTGAAGCTGAGTAGCTGAAGCTGAAGAAGATTGAAATATTTGAAAATATGAAGCCGTGAGGAATAAAGAGGAAATCAGACTTGTGTCTTTTGTGATTCATGCTGTTTAAAAATGGAATGAGGAGGAAAGGACAGCTATATTACTCCATGCAGTATATATAAAATATATAAACTGCGTAATAACAATAATACTATGGATAAAGAGATGAATTATGTTTATGTATGCAAACGACCGTTGTTATCATCACCAGCCATGCATCTAGGCGAAGTCAGTCAGAAGTGGAGAGAAAACCAGAGACCAAAATGAATGTTTGCCTTGGTTTTGATGATGATGGCGATGATGATGAGTATGACTGGTGGCTTTTGTTTCTACCTATTCAACTGTGTCTAAATCGAATCTCTGGCTTTCCATGCGGTTTCCTTTATTTGCTTATATTCTACGCGTGACTTTATTCTCATATTGTAAATATTAACATTTTCATTTCCGGATGGAATGGAAAACCTTGTATTTCTCTGCTAAATTGCAACTATTCTCAGATTGTTTTGGCAGATTCAATAACATGTAAGTGTAATAATAAAAATAATATTGTCAACAGGAATGGAAAGTGCCTGTATTATTCAGTATTTTCCTAAAATACATGTTTTCAAAAGTAACCTTCCATTTTTGGAAAAGTGTGTCAAGTTGCCCCATCACTTCACAGGTTATAAGCCCATGGGAGAAGAGAATAATGCTATTTAGGTATGCCACGCTGCGATGTTGCCGTTACTCAAGCAAATACTGATACCGCGTTAATACCGTTATATCTTAGGCATACCCATATGCGAAATTCTTCATTACAATCTTCATTTGTATTAACGACCTGTGTTCAAAACAAAATAGTAAATACATTAACAAATAATTTCATTATTTTCTCTGATATTTACTGGGAAAATATAAGAACAAGACACACGAAAGTTGGAAACGAAGCACTTATAATCATCATTAATTTTGCCCAAACACATTCTCATTCTTCTCCTTGTAAATGACACCTTTGCTAGAACGGAACAAGTGATTCAATTAAAAGTAATTTAGCTCGACTTAATTGACATGACTTGATAAGATTTCTGATGATATCTGACAATAAAATTAAATTGCTATTATGCCATGCATACAAGAATTCAATTTTCTTGGCTGGAATCGCATGCAACAAGCTTTAATCTTTCTATCATATCTCATTACTTCCAACATTAATATTCCGTACATTTTTAAAAATTTATGGTTGTTTTTGTTTTAAGTATTATCTTACGTGTTCCTAAAATCCAATTTCTTAAATGGCATCCATATACATTTACATGCGTCTGATTTAAACTTATCAACGGTTGGTTTAATATTATATGAATCATCAAGTGCTGCGTTGGTATATCTAATATCACTGGACAGGGAAGCGTTACTTATGACACTCAAATATATGCATTCTATTATAATGGGAAGGAATAAAAAATGGCAGAAATGATGTGGTGGAGGTGCTGATATCAGATGAATTTATAACACGACAGATAGGAAAGCTATGAAAAAACAGGTTACCTGTCTACCTGAAGTGAGACCTACACGGAGAAAATGAGAAAATTATTGCGAGGAAGAGACAGAGGTATGTCGTTGACTAGTCTGTAAAAATATTGTACATTTTGGAATGGGAATGTCAAAGGTGAGGTAATATATGAAATGAGGGAGTATAATAGGAAGATAGAGATAGAAAAACATTTCTCTGAAATCTAGGTACTCATTTTTTACCTTTACCATTTACAAAAATAACTACTGAAAAGAGTGAAAAAGAGAAGACGAGTAAACTTTGAGTATTATTTACAAACAAACAAACAAAGATCCGTTTCACTTTTCCAGTCAAGAAGATGATGATTCAAGAGATATTCTAAGGGACGACGTGGGCAGAAAAGAGCATTTTCTTACGTATCGTTTTCAAGCCTAATGGAAATGCTATTTTTACAAATTTTAATGGATTAAATATTTTTTCTTGTCAACATCCATGATGACACGGTGGCATTTTGTCGAATTGTC
Organism: Entomobrya corticalis; assembly: GCA_034694325.1. NCBI lineage: Eukaryota > Metazoa > Arthropoda > Collembola > Entomobryomorpha > Entomobryidae > Entomobrya > Entomobrya corticalis. The sequence continues at coordinate 15,060 of JAQFYG010001985.1, forward strand.
ATTAGTTTTTAACGAGAATGAGAATCAACGGAATATTTGCTATTATTGTCAAACGCAGTAGTATCTGTTGAAGATAGCACAATTCTGGAAAATAAGAAAATAAGTGTAGGATTTTAATAAACAAATAAATAAATACTTTGTTATATAAAGAAACTGGATCTGAATTGGGGATACATGATTACCTTCATGATATAATCTTGAGAGATGAAACAAAAACAAACTTACATGTAATCTTTGTGAACGTGCTCCCCTTTTCATGCCTACCTATTTTGATATTGTCGGTGAAATAATATGTAATTGTTTGTTCTCTCATTCCCACATGAATTAAGTACATATTTCATATATTAAGCATTGTGTAATAAAAACTAATCCGTCTAGCATATATCCGGTTGGCAAACACAATAAAGGTTTCGGTTTCATTGTTTTTTGTATACTTTTATGTAATGTGATTTTGGGTGTACGTGCAAGTTTATCTTTACCGCTTGAATAGAAAAGATTATGCAAATTGAAACGATTTCATATTAATAGCTTCTTCTTCAGTCATCAGTCATAATGAACTATAAAAACATGTGCATAAAGTTGTTTTATAGCTATATACTATTGATACTATAGTCCATATCCAATTTCTGAGTTTTAGTCCGAACTGAATGATTATGTTTTGTTTTCTGCTGTACATTTACCACTAGCTATGAACGCTGATTTGGGAAAACTTTCTCCACTCTACTCCATCATCAACAGTGAGAAAAATATGAAAAGGAAGTATGGATGCATACTACAAATTACATGATTGAAATGTTCTCAGGTTTCATATTGGAATGAAAGACTAACGACGCATACAATACCAGGAAACCTTTCAAAATATTATCTGCTGGGAACAGCAGCTGGAAGCATTGAAATTCTCATTTCTCGTGTTAACTGGTTTAAAAAGAGAAAGGAGAAACTATGCAAAATATTAATATTGCCTTTTGAGGTAAAAACTTTGTCTGTAAACTTGTCTTGTGTTCCCCCATATGCAAGCCATTTGTCCTCCTAACTGCATTGCTCAAAAATCATATAAATACCTATATGTATTTGATATTTTTACGCTAAACTTATTGATCTTCCTTACTCGTGGCTCTGATGATGTGCTTAATTAAAATGGGACAATGACAGAACATTTTTAATGAGTTTTTTAATTACTATACTGCGTCATTCCTCCTACCGGTATTGTAAACGTCGTTTTGTTGTACACCTATCCATTTACGCATTTACAGCAACGTTAAAAATACATTTGAATATTCAAATTGCCTCTGACTATAGCAGAAAAGAAA
>JAQFYG010001986.1:0-16368 GCA_034694325.1 Entomobrya corticalis
TTTTGCATTTTTGCCTACCTTGGTATGTCCAACTTTGAGACACCATAACTCCGGCCAGGATGGCCAAATCGAGATAAAAATTTCACCAGGAGATATAACTCATCAAGCTTTACAATATTAGCCAGCCAAAAATATTTTTTTGAATTTTAGCCCAAAAAAGGCCCTTATAACCCGTCCTTTGTTTTCCTTAGCATATTATAAGAATATTTTTTGGGGAGGATTTAATACAGGAAAAACAAAATATGTTTTGATCTATTGTTTGATGTAATGAAACGAGAAGTAGCAGTTGTATATAATATACAACTTTTTCAACGAGTACATAATAAAACATGAGTGCTGACTGACAATCATAATACAATTTATACAAAGCATCATAATTACTTCCACCATAATTCACAGAGCCCCAATTAGATTAGAACGTCAAAGTCATCAATCATTTCCAGGTTCCATGAACAAGTTTTAATATAAACTGGTCTTCCCCTCGTTTGGAATACATCGGCATTTTAAATCTTAAATTGAAATAAATTATCACTTTTCTATATTTCAAAGGCTGAAAACTGAAAATATTTTTTAACATCATGATAATGCAGTATTGTTTTGAATTACGGTTTTACATTTGGCCAACTTAATTGTTGTGTAATGTTATGATCTAATGTAACTTTTTGTCAAGATAATTATAATTCTAAACACGTAATAATTATTACAACAACTACATTGTGAATTGCTAGAAATATGTTATGGGTAAACACATAATCTAGAATTTTCAATTATTCTGAAAGTGTGGTAAATACAAACAAAAATCATGATTTTAATCAATTCTTTGTTGATTCCAGATAGGTACATATTTTGTACTTCGTATGTAGCTTGTACGCTATTTATATTAAAATTATAAAGTTAAAATGTCAAGACTACTCATTTCTTCTTTTTTGTTGGTGAAATTCCTTTTGCAACTTCAGTCAGGCGGCGTCCACCGCAACAACCGATCATCTTCTTGAGAATTTTTACAGAGATGTAGAGAAAAATTACCGAGATGACCGCAAGAAAAGCCCACACGTCCAGCTGCCGGCGTTGATACCAAGTCAAAGAGATCGCCAACGGTCTTAAAAAGCTCGTGTCATCATGACGCATCACGTAATTTACCCACCAAACCGCAGTGTCCACTGGCTTCTGTGGTCTATCCCTAAACCGAATGGATGCGAGCTTTATTTGTTCTTTCAGGCTGAATGAAATGCAGAATAAATCACATTTTTACAATTGGTACATAGTCCATTCACAAACAAGTCTAATTTACGAAGCTAATCACAATCAAGCTAACGAACCTGGGATCAGTTAAGAGGCGGTTGATTGCATTCTCTAGAACATCCTGGGTCAGCGAACTAATCTCAATACGAATTCCTCTTCCAGTTCTTTGTAGTCTTTCCGCATTATAGTCTTGTTCAGCCTGTAATAAAAATAAAGACAATTTATTAGCGTATAAAGCAATAATAACCCATTTAAATTTAAATGTTTTAATCTTACAAAAATGGGAAACACAATCATTGGAACTGCATGCATAACAGCCTCTTGTCCTCCAAGTAGCCCTCCATGAGTAATAAAGCCACGAATTTTGGGATGTCCTGCAATCATTGACATACAAATAAATATTTTGCCATGAAAAATTAATTAAGTTTTTAACAATTGCTTCATGCAATTTTAACACATTCACAGTACGCCTTACCCATAACATCCACTTGAGGCATCCAAGACGAGGTAAAAACATTTTCCGGCATTTCCTTCGGCCTTTCCCCATTCCACTTCCACAAAAATCTCGTCTTACTATTTGCAATCGCATCAAAAAATATTTTACGAATTCCCCCCGCCGTCGACTTTGCCATATCCACCTCACTTCCAAAACTAATATAAACAAAACCATTATCTCCACTCCCTCCAATAAACTCCTCCATTTCCTTCGTCAACGGCTTCACCTCTTCAGACACATGCATTCCTCCAACAGGAACCACAAATGGTGGCACTGACCTCGGCAACTCTTCACTGAAATGAGTATTGACAAGGATCAAACTAGTATTCCTAACCAACTCTGAAACTGATGGCATATCCGGTATATTCAGTTTCTCCCTCAACGGTCCATTTAACGCCTTCACTCCTCTGATATCCCTATTAAAATTCATATAAAGAAACGACAACGCTGACTTCACCCTCCCAAAAAATCCTAACGGCAAATCATCGGCAAACAATAATCCAGGTGACGTCGCGCTCTCATCCGGAAATCCAAAAGTGTCAGGAAACCTATCAAAAACGTGGGTAGTTCCAAAAATAATAGTTTTTGCTTTCCACTTCCACGCAAGTCCGTAACCGCAATCATTAAAAAGTGCGTCAATTACGACCAAGTCAAATTTCTGATTGTTGACCCATTCAATGTTATCCGTATTGTTAAGGAATTCATTGCACATGTTTGTCCCCAAAATCGGCAGCATAAATGACAGCACAGATATCAATAACTTGCCATGTTGAAGTCTCAAGTCCATAAAATCAGGAGGAATCGGATGTTCCACCGATTTTGGCACCATTTCTGTTATTTTTGGATGCGGATTTTTGTTAATGGTTGACTGGAGGAATGTGACGGAATGACCTTGTTCTGCTAGTTTAACGACTAACGGCCATGCCGTTATTCGATGGCTGTAGGTGGACAAGCCAAAGAAAAAGAGGATGTTTGCGGCGGAGGTGCATGACGAAATTGTCAACAGAAGCAACAATGTTCCTCGAAAAATCACCATTTTGCTTGGAGATGCAGAATGTAATGAACACATTTTAAATGACTTGTCACCTGTTAGTAAAAGTTTAATATTTAGTCAGCTATAGTTAAAACAAAAAAAAGCAGTTTAATTAAAATAAAATTTAATTGATCATGATGCTGAGTATTTTTTACAAGAGAAAAGCAGCCAACTCAGCTGAGAGCTGCTGAAAACAAACAAGTACAAAGTAAACACAAACACCAGCAACAAGCAAAAAGGCCAAGCCAAAAATTGTGGAAAAACATGGAGAAGTCCAAAAATGGAAAGAACGGGGCCGTTCAGAGATTATGACTTTCGCTTGCATTTGAGCGTGGTATGTCAGTAGCAAAATTTTATAGATAAAATAGTAACACTTGAAAATGTTTCAATATTATGAACTGATTGAAGTGTTCAAGTGTATTGATTTAAAAATTATCTGTAAAGTAGTACATACTGTATTGATAATTCTTATGAGGTGTAAAGGTGTATAATGCCTAAAATGTAAAATCAAAAACAGCCTGCCTGAAAATATGTGATCTCTGATGAGATAATATGACATGAAGCTAGATAATAAAAATATATTCAACGAAACGAGATAAATGCATACAATACATGATCAATGCAATCAACAAATTTGAAATAAAATAACATTATCGTCGAGGTTCCCAAAATATTCAAATTTATTTGTATTAAACATTTTAAGGTATGAATCTAACAGTTTCAAATATTGATAAATACAAAATAGACGCATCCAATAAGTTGCAATACCAAATGATTCGGCATTTCTATATACATACGTATTATGTAATGTGATGACAATAATTTTTTTGCTGTCAAAAAAGATTGAAAACAGGAGAATAGATGGAGAATTTTACCTCATTCCACCTAACTACATATGTCAAAATATATTTTACCAAAGTAGTGAGAAACCATTAACTTTATTTTGTATTTGTCTCATTAAAAGCCAAATGATGTGCAATGTGCATAAATGAACTTCTTCAAGTTTAAGGACAGTGGTGTATCAAGAATTCAAAAAGAGATCAAAATGTCACGGTACAAAATATAACTTAAGCTTTTGGCTTGCGTCAATACCCTCTACGACGTACATAAAATATATAGCATACCAGGTATTTTTGCATTAACAATTGGATTTAAAATACCAGATACTATTTTATATTACAATTAGGTAAGCTTTATATACTTAGAACCTGAAATTAGGTATTATTAAAAGATATTTATTAAATTTTCTACTGCTGAAATAAATTAAATGTTTTAAATCTCTTTCAAGCCAAAGTTTAATTGCGCACTATCAATTTTGGTAATGCCTTTTTACTACCAAGTAATAACACGCGTAAGTAAAAATGTTTTAACAAGATAATTATATTTTTACGTGGAAAGCAAATTAATGTGACGTAATCAATTGAATGTGTAACTGATGTGACAAATAAATAGACCCAAATGAGTTCATTTTTGAATAATTCAATTTATTGCATAACATCTACTCAGTAAAGAATTTCGTTACACAGAAAAACGTCTGTGCGATTTGATGTAAAAAATTTGTGCCGGTCATGATCATCTGTCTATAAAAAGAAACCTTATAAATTCTACTAACTAATACCAAATTTAATATGTTTTGTGATTTTTATTTTGTGTTGGTTTTAGTTTCAACTTGTACTTGTATTAATATAGCTATGGACTTGCAGTTGATCTATGTCCAAATAGGCAATAGGACATTTCTTATAAATAGGAATTATAATGATGTCCAGATAATGAATGAAATTAGAGGAATGCCGTCGATATTGTATAATATTGAGTAGATCGTACTGATTGCGTACATTCGGAAAATGATTGCACTGACAAAAACACTTGTCTTGTAGTGAACACGAGTTTGACCTTTTATTTGACCAGAACTGAATAAAAATGAGTACATTTCTCATTCTCCTCAGTGCCTCAACACACGATTTATTAATATTAATAATATACACTTGGATTCTCCCTTTCCAGAAAATGTAGCGCATGCAATATAATTAAAGCAAGTTGCAATTTTTATATGCCTACATTATATATATTTTTATATACCTACTAAGCATTCTTGTAACAGGAAAGACTGATAAGCCGGAATTTTTTTCTATTTTTGATTCATGTACTGCCAAAAAGAGAATTTTGCCACATAGAGTCAACCATTATTAGGGATAAGTCCCGTTCTGTAAAAGTGTTTTAAGATATACGTGGAGGTTCCCAAAAATTTCCATAGTCAGGAGGTTAGCCATACATCCGAAGTATGTGGGTAAAACTTTCTAGGTTTGGCAAAGGATTACAGACAGTAAAGTTGTGCATATTCTGTAAAAAAGTTTGAGTCAGAAGCATATTTGATGAGATATCGGGTGTCGAAAAAATTCTACTTTTTCAAAAGTAAAAATTTGAGATGAAAAATTTAGTCGGATGAACTTACTATTCTTTCACAACTTTTACATGCTTTTGTTTTTAGCCCAGTATCTTACATCAGTTTATAAACAAAACCGTGATCTTTCATATTCATACTATATTCTTTCTTCAGAGTGTGATTCCTCTGCACATTGCCACCTAAACTGACCAGTGATGTGGTACATCACCGATTCGAATAGCAGTTGCGTGGTAGGTACAGGTTTTTTCCCCCAAATATTCATCCAGGAGGAAATTTACACATTTATGTCTTCTGTGCAAAAAATAATAAGATTTGATCAATGACTCTAAATGAAAATAGTATTCACATAAGTGAAAGCCGTAATTTTTTGCTTCTTCTGAAAGTACCAATTTTGGAAGGGCATATCTCAAAGCCTGCCGAGAAGCCCATGTGTAGCGTTTTATGTTTTAGATTACACCATTGTGTAGCTAATCGTATGCTCTGTCCGTGTGCATACTTTGTTTTTACATTTCATGTTTTAAACTACCATGTAGGAAAACCTGAAGTGTGAGCATGCAATTGTTTGGCAAAAATTAGTGTCAATTTTTACTTTTTTTCCTTTGGCTTGTAATTTTGCAATATTTGTACACACCAAAAAGTGTTTAGTGTCAAAATGTGCCAAATTATCACTTCTTACCACAATAGAAAACCCCGTTTGATTATCTTATAATACAAAGAAAAAATTCACAAAATAGAGACTATCTAAAATTTTGGGATCCTCTACGTATATCGTTAAAGATTCCTTTGTTTCATAAGATGGTATTTGCTTATGAATTAACATACAAATCTAATATAAAATTACAACAAGAAAATGTGACATTATTAGTGGTAGTTTGTTTAAGTCAAAGTAAAGTACGCAAGTTAATAGTTTTTTTAGTACAAATATCCGGATCACAGTTTTCGTTTTATTCCCCTGATTTGCTGGGCCAATAAATTCAAATGTTGTATAACAATCGATAAATAAATATGGGCACATAATATAGCTAAAAATAAATAATTTTTTTAAAAGTGTCTTTTAGGACAATTTATAGCTTCAAATACTTTTTGTTGAAGAAAAAACAAAATAATCTGCGTTGATGATCAGTGATACCATAATAAATCTTTTATATTTTCTTATCAGATTTTGCCCCTTTTAAAAATAAGAAAATATATTATGAATAAAATTTTTTAGCTACCACGGTCAAATATATTGTTCGGATTATTTATTTGAGGTGTAATGTCTAAAATGTAAAATTAAAAGTTAGCCTGTGTGAGAGTAAGTGTTGTGTTATTGAGAAGCTAGATTGCAGATTGATAAAATCATATTCAACAAAACGAGAAAAATGCATGTACTGACTGACAATAAATGCATGATAATGATAACGATACAAATATATGCACTGAACAAATTAAAACTATCATGCATTATTTGGTTCCAAAAAATATTATTTTGCCATCCATTTTAAGTTTATTTGGATAGTTTTTAAATGTATGTACGTAACAATTACGGAAATATGTAATATACGTATTTCCATAATTTATCTATGCGTATTCTGTAATCTGGTGAATAATAAACTTTCCGTTATCGAATAAAGATTGAACATTTTAACAAACGAAATAAATGAAGTATTTTCACCTCTTATCCATCATGCTGTTGTAATAATTTTTCAAAGTAACAAGAAACCAATTAACTTTATTTGTCTTGTTTAAAGATAAATAATGTGCAGTGTGCATAAATATTATGATTATCTTCATGTTTAGCGACAGTGATATATCGTGAAAATTTGAGAAAAAGATCAAAATGTCATGGTACAAATTCACAAAACTTGCACTAGTATGCGTCAATGCTCCCTGCCCTACTAAATATAATATACAAATATTATGTAATGATATAGCACGTGTATTTGCACGAAAACTTTGGAAAAGATCAGAGATTATTATTTCACATTTACAATAATTCTAATTTTATATAAGTACTTATAGTTTGATATTATATATGAAAGTTTAAAGAAAGATTTTCTACTGCTGAAATCAATTAAATGTTTGAAATCTCTTTCAAGTCAAAGATGAAGTACATATTATCAATTTTGGCATTGCCTTTTGACCATCAAGCAATAACACGTGTAAGTAATCATGTTTAAATAAGATAATTATCTTTATATTACCTGGAAAAACAAACTTATGTGACGCAATCAATTGAAACATGTAACTGATGCGATCAATAAAGTAACCCAACTAAATAAATTTTTCGATAATTTAATTTATTACCCGACATCTATTCATTAAAGAAATGAACGCTGCACAAAAAAATATCTGGGCGTTTTCATAAATATATGTGCCAGCCATGACCGTATGCCTAAAAAATAGAAACCTTATAAGTTCTACTACTACTATGGCAAATATGATAAATTTTTTGATTTTTGTTTTGATGACCGTATAGTTTTATTAGTTTTAAACTTGAACTTGTAGTATTATAGTTGTAGACTTGTACTGGAACTTTGTTCAAATGAGTTATATGACATTATTTCTTGTAGCTAGAAACTATAATGACGTCATTGACGTCTGAAAGACGAATGAAATGAGAAAAGTGCCGTCAAGATGGAATATTGAGAGGATCGCACATAAACATACTTATTGCGAGCTTTCGGAAAATGATCGCACTGACAAAAACACTTGTCGTGTATTGAAGACCAACTTCACCTTTTACTTGACCAGAACTGAAGAAAATGTGTAAATTTATCTTTCGCCTCAATATAGGAATCATTAATTATTACTATACAAGTCGAGTTTTCCTTTCCAGAAAAATGAAGCGCATGTAATATAATTAAAAGATTTTAATTAAAACACGTTTTAATTTTTATATACCTACATTCGTACTAAGAATTCTCTCAATAAAAAAGCCGATAAGCCGGTAGTGTTTTTCAGTTTTTGATGCGTGCATATAATAAATATTCTTGCCATGCAAAATCAACCATTATAAGTGAAAAATTCTGTTCTATAAAAGTGTTAAAATATATTGTAACAAGGATTCATTTTTTCAGAAGATGGTGCTCACGTATGACTCACCAAACAAATCTTATAAACTGCGAAAAGAAAACGTAACATTATTAGTCGTAATTCGTTATAGTCACAGTAAACAACGCAAGTTTATTCTTTTCATTTCAGTAAAAAGATTCCAATTATTATTATTATTTCATTTCTTTGATTAATTGGGCCAAAAATATCAAATGTAATAAAACAGCAAATAAATATGGCCACAACATATAGGTAAGAAGAAATCATTTAAATTTTTAAAAAATATCTTCAACATTTCCACAAGTCGTTTATTGCTTAAACATGTTTTTAAAAGAAAAACCAAATAATTTGCATTGGTGATACCATCTTTCATATTTTCTTTCCAGATTTTGCCTTTATCATAGTTAAGAAACTATAATAGGAGTAAAGATTTCTATCTACCATCATGAAGAAATTTATTTGTTTAGTGATATGCCTTTTGTTGGCTTACATTACATTGACAAACAAAGCAGTAATTGGCTACAACTGCTCAACTCCAACTGAATGGCTAAACAATGCAAATAGAAATCCAATTAACGAAGATCATGGTTCAAATATGCTAGGAAGTGGCAATATTCATCCTGGACATCAATGGCCTGGTGGTATAGTGAAATATCATTTGAATACCAGTCTGACCGAAACCGACAAGCTTGAGGTCAATCTAGCCTTTGAGGAGTATCATTCGAAAACATGCATCCGCTTCGAACCGTGCAACATCTCAGATCACAACTACGTGAATATTGAGTTGGATGACAATGTTTGTGGTTTGGCTCATGTGTGCATGATTGGAGGCAATCAATTTGCAAAATTTGGACAAAGTTGTCGACACAAGGACACAATGGTTCACGAACTTGGTCATAGTCTATGTCTGGGGCATGAACACCAAAGAAAGGATCGAGATGATTTTCTTTCCTACAGTGTAACATGTGAAGCCAATGTGCGTAATAATCTCAAAAAACAATTTGAAAATCAAAACCGAGGATTTTATGACTATGCCAGTCAAATGCACTACAGTTGTGGGGAAGGAACTTGTGGGGGCGGAGTTCCCAAAAATCGCCATGTACAAAAATGCGGTGCTCAATTACAATCAGGTCTCAGTGTTCTTGATGCAGACTACTTAAATGATGTGTACAGTTGCCAAGGATGTTTTCGTCACAGATGGATCCCTATAAAGTCAATTAGTGACACTGACAAAATGAACATGCATGATTTCGGGTACAAGGATTTGAATAGTGTGTCTTTATATCCTTGCCGAACATTTTTCCGTAATGAGCTCGCTATTGGTAGATATAATTCCAAAACTGAAATTTGTTACTTCACGTATAATCAGTTAGAATATTACATTAGTCAAGGATTTGAGGTTTTAACTATTCCCGGGGGTCCTCAATCTTCTGATAGTGAGTACTTTATCGATAAAGTGGATCAGGATTATAGTTCATCTGACGTTTCGGAGATACTCAAGGACGCTATCAGTGGAGGATACAAGATTGGGCGTGGAAAAGCTTACCTACAATCATATGTAGCTTTTGCTTCAATTCCAAACTTTAAAATGAGTTGTGATTATGAGCCTGTGTGGTGGTCCGGTGGTGCCAACATAAGTGTACAATCAATTGGAAAACTTTCAAATTACCCCATGGAAGGTTATCGAGCATCTTTTCCTTTGTGTGGTAAAGAGTTTAGCAATTCTGATGTCGGAAGCTACTATGTTTTATCATGCGGAAGTAAGACATAGGCACCGTTATTATATTATTATTTATACAATTTTAAACATTTGAGGCGCCATTTAAAAATGCAATAAAAAATTCTTTATCTATATGTTTTATGTTCAAAAATCTTAGATACTGTGAAAGTGGTTGTTTCTTTGGCCAGACAGGGGGAGTTCAACATGGCCAGAAAAGAACTAAAAAAGGTGGAAAACTATGAAACGCTAATGGCCGAAATTGTTGAAAAATTGTACAACGGAAACCGCACAAGAACTTTGCAAATACTGGAGCTTTTCGGAGAAATGTCTTGTGTAGCATACGGTGAAGGTCTGGAAAAACTCATAAATAAAATCGAAGATTATGGGAAATTAGCAGACGCTGAAGTTCTAATTGTTGCACGCTATATGAATATTTTCAAAATATGTCACGAAAGTAGCAAAAAAGTTGCTGATATAGTCTCAGCATTTCAAGCTCACGTGGATACGTTTTTGGGCAAGTGGGCTTTGAACATTTCGAGAAGTGAGTTTGATAAAATTTACAACTTTTCCGAGTCAGGGGACTACGAAAGAGACAGTGTCAATAGACAAATCGGAAACATCATTGAAAAAGTATATGCCACCCGTTCAGCAAATGCGTTTAATGCAACAATTGAATTTGCGAATGGAATGCCATTTTTGGAAGACATGGTTACAATCTACCAATCAATTGTTCACGAGTTGAAGAAAGAGGGACAAACTTACGGAAATGACATGATGACTGTTTCTTATTGGACTCACTGGAAAATAAAAAATAATTGGAGTCGTATGCCAAAAACTACACAAGACTTGTATACCGATCTGAAAAATAGTATTCCGACTGAAATTCGGAATTTATTTTGGCATGATTCTTGCTCTATCAAAAACATGCACTGGAATGAATACTTGTATGCTACGAACGGTGTGAGAGATAATACTGAAGGAAACGGCGATGCTTTTACATGGACACCTGGAACTGGAATAAGTTCAGGTAAGTGGATTCTAACGCCGTCGCGGCATGTCAATGATGGTGTGCGGTTTGAGATAAAGAACAAATATTTGGATGGGTCGGATCATTACTTGTGCGAGAGCAAGAAAACAAAATCTGTTCTGACGTGTAGTGACGACAGTCTGGGATATCGGTTGTGGTTTCTTAAATATTCCATCAGAGTAGTTAATTCGGGATTTATCATTAAAAATTCAGCTTTTAATTCTGTACATCAAGATTATCTTCAGGCAACATCAACACACAATGTGAATTTGACAAGGAGAAATGTAGAGGATAAAGAATCAGGAGAGTCTTCATATTGGAAGATTGATTGCTCTTGAGGGATTTAAGAAGATGAAGTTGTATATGCTTTAATTACAAATTTTCTGGTAATTAGGAATTGTAAGAACTTTGAACGGGTTTTGTTGGAAACGGGTAAAACAATTATCTGTAGCAAAAAATGGTCTTATTTGTAGTTGTATTTATTTGTGTAATATGAACAATAAAAATTGAATTGTTGATTTAGTGCAGTATGTATCAAATATCATAACAATAAAAGAAGAAAATTAAATACCAACCGATAAATACTTTGGATATTGTACGTATTAAGAATTAATTGTGTGAGTTTTAATGCATATATAAATAGTACATACATAACTTATTTATTTCAAACAAATTTCAGTTGATTTTAAAGCAGATCAGGGTGATCTGGTCAAGGTTATCTGTTGCTTGACATAGCTGCAAATAAGATGTAAAATGATTTTTTACTTTTCTCTTAAAGCACATGTGTTCTTTTTCTAAAGTAAATGATTCTGTTTAAAAAATCATTATAGAATTACGTTTGCATTTCTCTTTCCCGTTGATAGACATAATAACAAAGATGTGCACCACACACGAAAAGAATGACCTGAATCACAAGAACGGCAACCACCAATGCGCTGTAAAATGCAATTAATCAATTATTAATCAGGTATTTTAAAGTTTTCAATCAAATCTATGGACATTACATATCAATTTTAAAACTGTCAGTAATCGACGTCATAGCCTGGTCCACTCCCGTTTTCACAGCGCCTTCTACGATATCCGCTCCAGCTTTTTTGGCAGGATTTGTCAGATCGTCGATGTAGCCCTGACCAGTTTTTGTTGGCAGTATTCCTGAAGAGCTATCATTGTTGCTTAGCAATGATGGCACATCCGGTAACTTCATTCCTTTCAAAGCATCTTGGTTGGCAAAAAAATATTTTCAAATTTCTAGTAAAAAGTCTTGTAAATATTTTAAATATATTTTCTTTTACATTTTAAATTGATTTTATACCTATTATGTTTGGAAGCAAACCGTTATCTGATGCATTGGTGCTGCTTTCTCTTTGTCCCATTTCACTTGATGCAGTTTTATCTTGTGATGTTTCTTCTGTTGATGAAGGGATCAGCTTTTTCAAATAAGTGTCTCCAGTATCAATTATTGATTCTCTGGTGGTCATAGCAGAGTCCATAGCTGTTTGAAACAAACCTATACCTTAATTTTACAAAAAACAAATTAATGATTACAGATTTCAGTTGTATCCAAAAAAACCTGAATATTTTTCTTGTCACAAAACACAATTAAATATTATTATTCCTGTTTACACATACCACTTCTTTGAGTATTAATTTCTACCACTAAGGTACATTCTATAATCAAAATAAAACTAATCAAATTGTAAATAGTTTTCATTTTAATTTTTCTACATAAATTGATTAATTCAAAGGTGTTTCTATCAAATACAAAATGGAAGCTGTAATCCAACAAAAATCCCAAAAAAAGTTTCTGTAAACGCAAATGCTAAACTCTGTTGCTTTATAAGCAAAACAATGAAAATTCTTATGCAATTACATGAAACTCATTTTGAGCACAGTCACCTACACACATTTTTGCTTCATAAAATTTATTTTTAGCTCATCATACAACAACCAGTCCAATAGTCAGCAGTTGATTCAATTGCAAAATGATTATGCTCACCACTTTGAAATGAAAGAGGAAAACACAAACATTTTTTTGTGAAGACTACATTTTATTATTACTCACCCTGTTACTTTTAAATGCAAACGGGAGAACAAGAAGGATTCCAGGAAAATAATGTACACGTTTTGAAGTAACATAAAAGTAATAAGCAATAAAGTTCTCATTCTTATTCGATTCCTTGCTTCCCTAATTAGTTTGCTGCTGTTTCCAGAATAGTAATTTATTTTTACTGTTATCATCTTTACGGCTATTTCTGGTGATGTTGTATTAACCATAACTGTTTATGAGTAATGGCGTAACAATAGCAATGGTGTTTTATACAAGTAAAATATTATAGCCAAAGTTTTTAGAAGAAAAACTTACAGTAGTGTGATACCTGAAAGTAATACTTCATGAAATAAAATCTTAATAATTATATGAAGTGCTAAGTACAAACTGCAAATATTATTAAAAAGAAATACTACATTTTAAATTATAGGTAAAACCAATAAGCTTGACTGACTTTTTGACAAAAGGCTTTCAGACAGGACCGTTTTATCTACCTGCAATTTTAGTCCTGTTTTTTGTTAATCAACATGATATTAAAAACACTTGTTTCTAGTCTGACCGTAATAACGCACTCAGTGAAAATAACACATTTGGAAGGTATATTTGGTAGTAGACATCTGCTTCATTTAACTATTATTGAATATCGGATACGTAGAATACGTATGTTAGATAATATTCAATGCGATGAAGATCCAGTCTGTCTGTCTGTGTGTCTGTCTGGATGATAACATGATAACTCAAAAAATACTTGACCGATCGACACCAAATTTGATACGCAGTAACCTTAGGTCAGTATCTCAGGCTAATTTGAATTTCAGCTCCCTGGGTCAATCCCTTTGGGGTCAGTGGGTCAAAGGTCATAGGGTGGCTTATGTAGCACCACTTTCTTATTGCATAACTCAATAGAGGGGACAAAACTAAACTTTTATGAAGACACCATTGGTCAATTCATAACCCCTGGGGCACTGAAGGTCACAAAAGGTCACATCCACAGCTGATAATTGTGGAAAGTTTAGTCACGTTATTGTATGAGTCACTACGTATCCGATATTTGCTGCTATGGGTTACACCCTTCTTGTTTATTGCTGGTTCGCTGTCCATCAATAGTTCACATTTTGCAATATCGTGACAACACCTTATCAACCAATAAAATTTATAAAACTCACACGTAAGGTTATTTAAATACATACTTCCGTATAATTCTGTATAAATAAACCTCTTTATTATGAAATCATTCTTAACAAACTTTGCAATAATTTGCTTTGCAACTGCTTTGACTTTATACGTCTCGACTCATTATTTGTAAATACGTGCTTAATTTTACATTATTTACATACATACCATTATTTTCAAAATGATGTAAAATTAAAGTAAGGAGACTAGATAGGGAAGGATCCGCATAATAAGAACGTTTAGAAAAAAGAAGAAAACCTTTTTTATCTCCGTAACTCTACAACGTATCTACTTTGACCAACAAGTTTGATTATATAATTTTATTATCTATTCTATAATAACTATGCATTCTCTAGTTATAATTTTAAAGTACATAGATTATATGAATACAAGAAATGCTGGGTGTGCTTCCAAGCATCAGCTAATTTATCCAATTCTTGATGATGATAGTACTTTATTAGATCTTATTCTTCGCTAAACATATTTGCAGTTCAATTTCCAAAGAAAGTTATTTTGTTTGTGGTTGCCGACTCAAAACTCATCAGATGACAATTATAAAGTATACAACAAAATTAACTATCTCTATTTAATAGCATAAGATTTATACTAGGTCAAAATCTAAGCATATTAACGGCGTCAACTGATCAACAAATTTCCCACATCCTATATTAAACTTCAAAGGACCACACGACCTATAAAACTTTTGTTCCCATTTATAATTCACTTTTGAAATTTTATTCCTATACAACCTAACCTCTTTCAGAAACTCTTCTGAACTTCTATGTAAAAAGGCAATATCAACCAACACGAGTGTTATCATAATTTTACCATCAATAAACATCAGGCCTAACAAGAGCAAATAAATTATACTTGGAGAAGTTTTTCCACCCAAACAAAGTACCAGCTCCGTTAAAGACAGGGAGGTAATCAGTGTGGGAGCGGAAATAATCACAAATATTACTGGTCCTTTGTTTATAGAGTTTACGATTTCTTTTAGCGCTTGAATATGTCAAAAGTTTAGTGCTTGTTTGTAAACAGCATCGATAGTTTTCCTACTATTATATGCTGCATCACAGAACCTATATTGATTACAAACGAAACATTAGTTTCAAGTTTTAAAAATTAAATAATTTCCAAATACAACAAAATGTTTATGCAAATAAATTACATTTTAAAATTGATTGTTATTTCCCAAATTGACAAAAACGGAAGGATGAAAATAAAATTGACCGCACCATGTGCAACCAGCTCACAAATCCAATAAATTCCAATAAATACACATATTTTCCAGGTATTAATTATTATATCCTTCAGCAAAGTGGTTTGTTCATTCTGGAAATAGACAATTGACCAGTACCCAAGCAAAGGATGCTTTGAACGCTGTTGCCGAGGTAGCACAATAACAAGTGCGGCAGGAATAATAAGTGTAATAAACTTCGAAACATATACAAGTAATGTGTTTATTTTCTCCCAAAGTGGTTTCCGAATAAATGGTTTTTCTTCTCTTGGATACATTTCTACATATTGAAGTAGACCATTGACAACCAATGCAACTTTTGTACTATTTAGACGACAGGCATGCAAAAATATGTTCATAGCCACCATTGTAAGCAAGCTAAGCCAGATTTGATATATATTCCAGACTGTTCCTTTCAAAGTGTACGCATTGCAGGAGGGTTAAAAGTAATACAAATGTGCTAACATAACATTTTGCTTTAAGACAAAAGCCATTCTTTCCAACATTTGTGACCGCAACTCTTTTTGTGGAGCAGTTTCCATTAGTTGAGCACCATTTAAGAGGACGCAACTTAGTTCGTCCTTGAAGTTGCTTGTTAGTTCCTAAGAATCGCTGAATTTCTGTCATGGCTAATTATTAATTATGCCCAATTATTGAGTTTTTAAAGAAGAAAACTGCGGTTGTACAAATACGTTGAAAAAAAGAATTGTTTCATAATAAGCGTTTAGACATAAAAATGATCACGCGATAATTGAACAATTTATTAAAGCAGTATTAACCTTGTCTGGCTCAAAACAAATTTCTGCTCCAAGGTGTTGTGTATTACTTGAGTCTTCTGGACATGTTTCTGTGTGTGACAAATTGAACAAAAATTACTGTCTCGACGGGGACTCGAACCCGCGTCCTTTTGCATACCGGGCAAACGTGCTAATCCTTACACCACGGAGTCACTTCTT
>JAQFYG010001987.1:0-16366 GCA_034694325.1 Entomobrya corticalis
TTTGACAAATTCTGCAATGAAATATTATAAATGCTTAATTACTGCTACTATCAAGCTTATACTATAACCGTTGACACTGGGTCTTATTTTACCTTACCTTTCTCTTGTGTGATCACTTTCGGTTTCTATATTTATGTAATTCAAGGTCCTTTGTTCTTGTTAATTAATTGTAATTAAATAAGGTGGGAGTAAGTCCGGTTCTAGGCTTAATTTGCCGATCTGCATAATTAGATAACATTGGTTTAATCTCCTTTTTTCTCGATGTAGTGGTGGATGGTGGTAGCATTTTTCACCTCCACGTGTAAAGATAAGCATTTATCCTTTTTTGAGAAATATGTGTGAAGATGTGTGCATGAGTTCTTATCTAGTAAAATTACTCTATTAAGTATGCTGAGCTAAGTTCAAGCTTCTCTGTAAAGATAAAGGTCGTCTGTTTCTAGCCGAATCTAGTTTTAATTAGTGCTGTGAATGCAAAATGTACGTGCGTCTTTCGTAAAAGAATCCCGGCTCCTCAGTCCCATTAGGCCACTCTTGTCTCAATTTTGGTGATTTTCCCTCGTGAAATTGGCTTCTTATATGGAAGTTTTTGGCGTGTCTTTCTTTTCACTTCTATGTGTCGCTCAGCACACTTTTTTCTCATTCTCTTGATCCTTGTCTTGTGTGACTGGCGATATTTCAGTTCAGTTTGAAACAGTTTTTTCCAAAGTAAATGTATATGGAACTTGCCCACTAGAAGTAAGATAGTTGTAGACGAATCAATATCTTAAGTGGGTATAGTTTTTGAGAATCATCGATTTTTAAAACTTTTGTAAAATTATTTTGTAAAAATCCTTGTGTGATATATCTTGTAAAATTCAACGAAGTTGTTTTCTTGGAATAATTTCTCTGTATCATCGCACTCTGATTTTCTTTGGCTTCATAACTCAATTTGTGCATCACCATATTTTTCCGTCGCAGCAGACTCAGCTCCTTTTTATAAAATATATTGTTTGAAATCGCTAACCAGTGGTCTAAAAGTGTGGAATCTTTTTAGTGGTCAATGTTTGGTGGCGAGAATTCGTTCGAGCCATAATAATTGCCGTAAATGAAATGGAATATCATGTTCAAACTCAAATGAAGATTGTTGATGGAGATGATAACTACGTTTACAGTTTCCAATAGAACAAAAGAAGCATCAATAACAATTTTTGGCACCTAGAGCAAACATTGCCTGAAGACGTCTAAAACACCGTTTCACAAATTTCTAACTGGAGGGCCGGCGTAGGAAATAGAAGATTCGTAATTGTATTCGTTAAAACCTATTTACGATATAGCACATTGTCACCAATCACAACATACAAGGATATACAAGGCAAGTTTTGAATTGCGCACATACAGGAAAAGCAGCGTTAATGGTTTTTAAGATGTCCGTGCATTGTTCGTCTGAAATTCTATCTCCGCAATGTGGTGGAAACTTAGAGACATTAGATAGATCAACTAGAATTTCACTCTGTTTGAAGTATTTGTCTACGCAACTGAATCATATAGATGAAAACTCAATGCTGAGATGCAAAATCTGATGCTGAGTTCTATCGACCAAAGTTTGCAAAAAAACAATTTAAATTTTTCTTTCATTGTCAAGTTGATAATAGCTGTCGGGTACCTGCAGCAACTATCTCCAATACGAGGAGAAGCTTTTAAGCATGTTCTTAAGGCGCCGCCATCTCATTGGCTTGCTGCATTGCTTACTAGAAATCAACGATGGAAGTTGTTTTAATTTTATGAGCTAGATGAAACAATGCGTATGAAGGGAGATTTAAAATCCTTTAATGCTCTGAACAATATGTCTGACAGATGCATGGATAAGGCAGACATATTCTTGTTAAAATCAAGAGAAATCTCAAATCACTAGATGTACTGTTTGGCGATTTAAATTTAACAAGGTCTGCTTATTATATTGTATCTGTGGTACCTGAAAAAGCAAAAGAAAGGCAATGGTTAGAATTTTGGTAATTGTACACGCTTAAGTAGATTAGTTATACAACTGTATATTATTACTAATTTAAATTTATGTGGAAGAATTTGGAGAAAAAGGATGTTTAAATGCACTCAAAAGTCCCGAGTGTAGTGTAGTTAGGTTGTCTATACACCGAAAAAGTTGTTTATTTGTAGAACGCAGTCTAAATTGAAAATAAGTATGCGCTAAGCTGTTAATTGAATGGAGTTCAGCAGTGAAAAGTCAGTTTTCAAAATGTCGTAGAAAATTAAAAGTCTGCTCAAGATAAATTAGTCGTTTAAATTGTTATAATAATTAACTAAATCACTGTAGAATAAAAAGTCTTTTGTTTGCGTTGTACGTGTCTAAAGTCAAGATTACTTTATGATTTCATTGAACGTGTTTCACTGAAAAGAATTGAAATTGAACGTGCTCTGTACTGCACAGGAAACCTGCTCGTGAATCCGTAAAGCGCAAGTCGTCGAAATCGTACAGCACTTCATTGATTACACGCATCATTTGGAGGCTCTGCACCACCAGTGATGAAAATATAAGATAGTTAACGATCTGAAGAAATACGATTCGCGTAAAAAGCACTTGAAGATACCGTGGTCAAAGCTTTAGCAGAACATTGAAAGGTGAAGCATGAGCCGGATATATTGGTGGGCATGTCTGCTACAATAGTCCGTTGGCATGAGCGTTTTCTCCAAAAAAGTGAACAAAAGAGCGGTGAAGCCATAGATGCATTCGCAAAGCATAAAAAAGTCAAGCCGAGATCTAAGAAGTCAGAAATTGTGATCAGAAAGTTTTCAAGCAAGACTGGGGATGGAGTGAATCAACCAGGTCAACCTGCATCACAAACACCAATTAGCAAGGAGGTCACGGAGGAGATTCTCGATTCCCCAAGTTGGAGCTCCCCCAAGTATAGAGGTGAAGCTCAGAATTGGTTGCAGTTTTGGTTGGCGTTCGAATCAGTCCACAACAATGCTACAATGCCATTCATTCATTCGATTTATTAAAGTGATATTTAGTTCAGTCTTTTACAGTCTGTTTTTAAACATATACGGTGCCAGACACGGTGAAGTTCCAGATCTTATTAAACTGCATAGAAAAGCATTCCACAGCGCGCGTGTCAGTACCAATTTATCCATTGACCGATTCGAAGTATTAAACTTCCGTCCACAACGAAAAATAAGTGGATTCTTCCACTTTCGGAAACCTAGACGAAACTAAGTGTCCAGTGGATAGTGGCACTATATAGTATCAAAACTTCTAGTCCGAAACTAAATCGGAGTGGAAGAATTCACTTTCGTCCACCGGAAAAAATAAATGAACGAATGGACGTGTTTAGTTTTGGAAGCGAAGATATGATGATGGAAGTTTATGTAAGGCATTTACTTCTGATTCTGGAGAATGCTCCATGTTGAATGCTGATTGTAAAGATATTGCCAACTTTTCTTCTCTTTACGTCTGTCGTCACACTGTCATCGTACAGTAAGTTAAGAGCATTTGGAACTCTAGGAGGCACGACAGATAAATGATACTTTATCTCATGGTCGATTCAGCACTCCTTGAGGAAGTCGTTGTTGCCTGGAAGATTCGTAGACATTCGAGCATTGACAAGCTTACTAGTAAGAAACATTTGGAAAAACTAATGGAAATTCTCAAGTCTGAGGTGGAAGGATCCGAAAGTATAACTCTCGCCTGTCGGCCATTTTCTTTCGCCAAACTTGTAAAAAGTAAATAAAAACAATTCAAATTCAAAGTCAACACCTTTTACAGCAGTGACTCTCGTTACAAACTGGTCTACAAAAAAAAACGCTGCTACGCTTGTTTGAAAGGAAGACGGACGGAAGGACCCCATCCGATGTGTATCTTGTGGAAAGAAACACTACGTTATTCTTCCTCCACAAATTGGAGGGAATCATTCCGACGCCAAGAAGGATGATAAGCAAAATTTGTGTTGTGTGTACGGAGTCAACTGTCCGTTGGTCAAAATTTTTGGCTGCCGGATGAAGATATTGAAGAACCTCTTAGCAGATTCCGCGTTTAGGAGATCAGCCTCGATTTGAAGAATGCCCGACTGTGACAGCATCATTGACTGTTCATTGCTATCATAGTAAATCGTATGAAGGCAATTTATCAATGTTCTTGTTTCACAAACTTTTGCTGTCAAAACCCTTTGTAATACAGATTCCTTAATTCTGTTTAATGCAAGTTTGAAATGCTCCAATCTTATGATTGATTTAATGATGGTTCCACCATGTCGTACAATTTGTTAAAGTTACTCAAAAACTCGGTGATTTCTTAGGAAGGGTAACAATAAAGTAATTACTGCGAAAAAAAGATATAGAAAAATATCGACAATATACTATGACGTAATCAAGTTATCTAATTAAAAGTTTCTTCACTACCTCTTTTAGTGACACGTTCATTTTGCAGTTCATTAAACGTAGCTTTTATTGATCACAGATTCTCCGACGAATCATGAAACTAAAACAAAACTTGTATGATTTCGATAACACTAAGAACTTATACCTCATAAATACCCTTAACTCGATAACATTTTACGAGATAATTTACTGGTTTTAATTTGATTTTGAGATAATTGTTCAGTTTAGCTCAGTTCAAAATACGATATGCCAGAAGCAAATATACGGTAGACGGATCATCATGGATTCCTTTAATATTGTTGTTAGAAAAAACATGCGCTCCTTAGAATTGCTACCGTTGGACATTTTAGTGGTATTACCTGTCTGGACTTTGTTAGCACTATCAGCCGACTCAACATTATCGTTTAATTATTTGGTAGCGCTCTCATACGGCTTACGTTTAATCTACGGTTCCAATGCAGTATCTGATATAAGTGCGTTTCTTTTCAAATAAACAATCAATGAATGTCCTACACATCCAGCTCTAGTTGGAGATTTCCGATTGTTTCATCTATTCATTTTATACAGAACATTAACGGACTAGCTTATATAACCAGATCAACGAACAGCAACGGTTAATGGTTACTCTTTGCTTTCAGCGGCGTTCTAAATAATATATAAAAACAGTTCCACTTTTCATCACGAGACCCTCAAAACTATACAAAAAATTCGTCTCCGGACAGATAAAAAGGGCAATGAAAAATATCTCGGTCTCACAAAGGCTACGTACTATAGAAAGCTGAAAAAGCGAAGGAAAAATATTCGATTAAGAACCACCTAATATATACGGGTGCATTCGGCAGCTTTCAGTAAATGGAATTTTTCATGTTCAATTTTTTAATTTCTTCGATGCCAGATTGCTTAGCATCGTTTTTGAGGTCAAATGACAATTTTAAACTTCAGGCGTCTTTTTGAAAATTTTTCAGTACGGGCTGAAACTTCATATTTGGTGTCCTTGGTAATTTATCTGCGGGAGGCTTTTTTGTTTTTTCTCCATTGAAAAACTCCATTGAAACTTGTTGCATTTAAACGGATTTTTTTCTAAGAGACATTTCTAAGAGATAAGAGAGAGAGACCTTTCGAAAAGACATTTTATAGCCATTATGTGATATCAACAAACAGTGCCGCAATCCGACAGTGCATTTGAAACCCCCACTATGATGATTTGTATGATATGAGATTCATCCTTTAATAAAAAAGTGGCATTTGAGAAAAGATTGATTATAGTTTATGCGTTTTTTATACACCCGGCATGCATTACTTTGTGCCACAATTCCGACACAAAAAAAGCACTTTATTACGTCTTAGCAACCACATTTGCTTAAAACTCACATTACTTATCGTTAAAATTATAACCTCATTAAAATACCAGTTTTCCTCCCGATGGATTCGAGGGCAAGTACACAACTTTCGACCTTGAATTCTTTTGTAACTAAAATATTGCTAATGAATAAGCCATATTTGTTAGCAAAGACGAACAAAATAAATAACAAGCCGTATTAATATAACATGTAATTTTTATTGCAATGTTGCAAAAGAATTCAACAAACTCGTATTTATAGTGCTTTGTCAGATTTGCGATTTGCAACAAACAGATTTGTTGTAGTTGCTTTCTGTTTATGAATACCCGTTTGCTTAGGTAAAATATAGTTATTTCTGATCAATTAAAAGTAATTGCAAAAACTGTCACAGGAACAGTTTCTGAGGCATCTAACAAAATTTGTTTTAACCAACAGTATAACTAGCATTAAATTAATCATGAAAATACTGCAGGTAGTTTTTTAAATTTGACTATCATATAAGCTATATCTCATGTAATTAATTGCTATTTCAATTATTAATTTCAATTTTCAGATGGCTCTTCTGTTGACTTTACAATCATTGGCTTTGACTCAAGACGAAGTTTGTGACATCGTTAATGAAGTGATAATTTCTGCAATGGACTGGTATATAGATATACTAATAACAAAAGTTATTCAGTAATGCCAAAATGTATTTAAATATGTTCTTTTTTCAGCCATAAGTTTATGATATGTGAGGATGTACCAGATCTTGGACTGGTATGGATAGAGGACGAATGTCCAGATCAATTCATCCCAGACAAAACAGGCATCTGCATCCCTGGAACATGTGATACTGACGTAATTGATCCAGGTCAGTACTTTTAACTATAAAAAACAAAATACAAAAAAATAAATAAAATTAAGTTTAAACTTACTTTACAAATTTAAACATTCCAGAAACAGAAACGTTTGATTGTGCAGCGGCAGGCGCAAATCCATCGTTTCCCTGCTGCCCACGAGGATTTCAAGACCCGAAAGACTGTACAAAATACTGGTGGTGTTGGCTTGTAAATGGTAGATGGACTCCCGTGCAGTATAACTGTCCACCAGGCACGTTTTGGCGACAATATGGCGAGACATGTGTCCACTGGTCATATTGTCCGCAGTAAATGCCGTTTATTGCCAGTAAGTTTATTAACATCAATCAGTAAAATCCCCACTTTTGAAAAAAGCTTAAATTAGGCCAAAATGTTCTAATGTATTGAGTTGTGGAACAGCTTCAATAAAAATGTTTTTCAATAAATAGTAATACGTTTAAAATTTAATATACAGTAAAGACCGTTTGTTTTTCATTTGTTTGTTTGTTTGCGACACACAAAGTACGCAACGTTGATCATACAATACAAAATTATATTTTTTATAACAGGCATTTAATGAAACCACAGAGCCTTAAAATATACGATCCATGGTGTGTTTTAAAGCTTTTAGAAGTAAGGTATCATTCAAAAGTATCTACAAATACTTTTTTCTAGTGACCACAACTGGACAAAGGTAAACCAAACGGATTTCAGTACAAATAATTTGGTTTTTCATGCACAAGAATAATAAACAAGGCGTACATATGAGCTGTGGTAGTCCATAATATTATTAGTATATGCGCAGCAAAGCAGCGTCTTTTTTATGGAACTAAGACACAAATCTATGCTTGCATTAATGCATGCCTGCAATCGCCATTGTTGACTGTCATGAAATGAGACCGTTATTAAGTTAGGAAATCTGTTTAAATGCTGGTATTAGTATGTGTATTTAAATCTGTAGACTAATAACCAATGTAGGTAGAAAATACATATAAATGTAGATACTTTCAATCAAGGTGCATTTACTAGTTTATCGGAATTTTGTATCTGGTTTTGTATTCGCTGTCTACAAAGTCTTGTAGTCAGGTTGGTGTAAACTGTGCCACAACAAAGTTGAGCTTGAGCGCATAACTTCTAGAGGCCCTGCCTAGATACCGGTAAATTTCTGACCATTATGGAACAAGCTAGAGCGAAGTACCAAGGAAGAAAGAAGACTTTCAAAGTATGCTGAACTTACGTAGAAAATAAACTCAAGATAGTTCCAGTTAACCTCAAGCAGCTGACAAGTCTTCAGACAAAATTACAGACAGCGTTTGAACGTGATTTGGCTGGATGTGATAACTACATAGACAAACTTACAAATGTGGATCCCACATCTCAAAATCATCAGTGACATAGCGGAGTTGGAGCAGTCACAGATTTGTGAAAAGGCTGATTCTATACTAGTATAGCTGAAGGAGAAACTGACGGTTAACAAGGTGGGGTTCAAGTGAATAGTACTTAATCATCGTCAAAGGAGGTAAATCATCGTTTACCGAAGTTGAAACTTCAGAAGTTCGGAGGAGAAGCCCGTGAATGGTTACAATACAAACAATTCACAGCAGCAAGGACGGCAAGGACAAGGACACTGGTGACTTGCATGAAGCAAAATTCAAAAGCGGCTGAGATTGTAAGTAGTTACCCAATCACATCAGCAAACAACAACGAAGTAATTGTAAGATTGAAGGAGCGCTTTGGCCGAGATGACATGTTAGTTGAAGTCTACGTGAGGGACATCATAACTCTGGTAATGAGAAATGCCCAGCAGCAATCAGACTTCTCAGTGTCCTCCCTCTACGTTAAGCTTTCATCTCAACTTCGAGCACTTGGAACATTAGGAGTCACCACTGACAAGTGTGCAGCGATCCTCTATCCAATAGTTGACTCGGCGTTACCAGAAAATATACTTATCACATGGGAAAAGTATCGGATTCTGAATAAGCCTACCAAACCAGAGGACGATACAAGTGAGACTCATTTGGAAAATCTGATGCAATTTTTGAAGCATGAAAATAAAGGTTCAGAACGCATTCAGTTGGCAAGAGATTCTTTCTCCAGTTTATCAGCAAGCACGTCAAATGGAATATCCAACAGTAGCAACCGTCACCGCACTTGCATCAGTGGACGCAAAGTCTAACCCGGGATGTGTTTTTTGTGGAGGCAAGCATAATAATGAAGCCTGTTGCAACGTGACTTCTTTGTCAATGGATGATCGCCGGAGGCTCGTGAAAGAAAATAACCGTTGCTTTTCCTGTTTGAAACCGGCGCATTCATCAAAGGAGTGCAAGGCTGTCATTAGATGCGTCTGCTGCAGTAAGAAGCATTATCCAGTTATGTATCCTGACATTGTAACTACGAACCCTAACAAGGATGAAAAGTCGGAAGCCAAGAAATCAGTTGAGTCCGTCGACATGGTGAATAATCTGGTAAAGTCATCTCAAAGTAGCTGAAGTATTAATGTCGACAGTCGTGGTGCAGGTACATGGTAGCAACACCTCACGAAATGCATTAGCCATTTATGACAACGGGTCGTCCAATTCGTATATTCTGGATGATACTGTCAATGAGATTGGACCAGAACAAGTTGGAGAGCAGAGTGTTGTGCATCAACTATTCGGAGGAGTGAAAAAAAGCCTCCATACCACAAAAGGTACACACTACAGCTTTCCAACTAGGATTCTACCTTCTTCTGCAATTTTGAAGTTTTGAAAACAAAGATCATCACGGCTCCAGCAGCAAGGTTTTGCGAAGGACAATGGATGGATGAATTGAAACAACGAGAAGTCAAGTTAGCACCACAACATCATGATGACCAAATTGAAGTTGTGAATTCGAAATGATGTGTTTGGTCGACGTCTCACCGGCAACAAGATAGATTTTGATTCTGGTCCAACTGCAATCGAAACAAAACTCGGATGAACGCTTCCTGGAAAAGTGCATCAATCAAAGCAGCAAGTGAAAGAGACCACCGCTCTCTCTTGTCACTTACTGTATTTACGAATTAAAGATTTATTGGAACCGGATTTCATTGGAATCCATGAACTGCAGGTCGATAAGGGTAGTAAGAAACAGGAAGAGGCAGCTACAGCCCGTTTTAAAGGAACTGTTACACGGAAGGAGGATGAACCTGACGTTGTTAGTCTTCCACGTGTCGATGAACATGCTCCCCTCCGGCGTTATCGGAACATTGCAGAGAAGTTACAATTAACTAAAGATCGACTGAAGAAGCAAGGAGTCTTGGAAGCTTACAATGGTGGTTTTAATACATGGAAAGAAAATAGGAGTATCGAAGTAGTGGGAAAAGGATCAGGTTATAATTTAGACATCATGGAGCCGTGGAGCCTGACAGCCTCACCACTAAGTTACGTCCTGTTTTCGATGCATCGTTCAAGAATAAGATTAATCCGCCAGTGACAGACTTTCTAGTTGATGGTCTAAACAAGCTGAAGGAGATTCCGGCAATTCTCCCTCATTTTCGATCGGGACCACTAGCAGTCGTATTGGATGTCAAAAATGCTATTCTTTAGATCGAGGTTGCTGAGAAGGACCAGGACTTTCTTCGATTCTTCTGGTTCAAGAATAGTGGTTACAATGAAGTTCAAGAATTTTGGCAGTGCAGAATTACAGACTTACCTTCTCGTGGACCCACTATCAAGCAAATTGTTGATCTTGTATGGTGGGAGGAAGTCACTTGGTTGAAGCAGGAAGGAAAATTCTGGAAACAGAGTCAAGACGTTGCTGCAACTTTGTCAATGTCAACCCTGGTTGTAAGCAAACAATGTTGGATGTTTTGAACATGCATTCAGATTTTAATCGAACTGTTCGAGTAGTAGCTTATGTTTGGTACTACATACAAAAAATACATACTACATACATTCTTTGTGGAAAAACATGTACCTGTAAAGGAAAATCAACAAACTGGACCTATTTTGCATCCAGAGTTCACCGCAGCTAAGATGCAGATAATACAAGGAGATCATTTTACCGGAGGAAAGTGTGAGCAGCTGAAGACTATGCGGGTGTTAAATGTCAATCTGTGATTATCCGTTTGAAAACACGCCTTTTCCCGGTGGAAGAGAGAGGATATGCCACTCCTGTCGTACTCCCACCCCATCAGCTGATTGTAAGAAAAATGATTTTTAAATGTCAACTTGGATGCTGTTATACTGGTGTACAGCTTCTCGTCATGCAATTGATGGAAGAATACTGGATTCTGAACAGTGGTCAGGCTATACGAAGCGCTGCTCAGTCATGTGTCAGGTGCCGTCCGTTTCGTGAAAAACCAGTACATGTTGAGGAAGGGCCAGTTCCAATAAGTTCTAAAAGGCGTTGGACCTGCTTTCAATGTTATTGGAGTGGAGATGACCAAAATCCTTACCTACTTAACTGAAAGCTATGACTTACAAACTCTCATCATCATGAATATGTTCATCAGGAATCGTGGATTGTCAGTTCTACCGGATGTTGATTCAATCAAGAGGATTTATCATGCCATTCGATGCAGAAACTCTCAGCACTGTCGGGATGGGTTGAACAGAAGATTCAGGAAGGAGCACCTTG
Source organism: Entomobrya corticalis (assembly GCA_034694325.1). Taxonomy (NCBI): domain Eukaryota; kingdom Metazoa; phylum Arthropoda; class Collembola; order Entomobryomorpha; family Entomobryidae; genus Entomobrya; species Entomobrya corticalis. Next base: position 11,147 of record JAQFYG010001987.1, read on the forward strand.
CTTTGTTGGTACACCATGCTAACAAGTCCCGAGATGTCAAGGTGGAAAAAGTGGTTCTTATTGAATGTGACAATGTGAAGCGGTTAGATTGGCAGATGGAGGTTGTGGAGGATAGTTCAGATGATTGGGTTCGGAAGGCGAGGATCAAGACACAGGACGGAGCCTTGAAGCAACGGGGACAACGATTGTACCCTTTAGAAGCCTCTCAGTTTCAATATAAGATTTTGTTAGATTGTCGTTGTTTAAAGAATTATTCAAATCATAAATTGTGAATCATTGTAAAGTAGTCTTGAGTCATCGTCTTCCACTAATGTAGTAAATTGTCAGTATTGTAAATTGTATTTTTTTGAAATGTAGGATTGCACAAAAGAAATGTGTGATCAATCAAAATTAATCAAAAGAAAAGAGTATGAATGTTCAATGAAGTACTGCACGTTTAACGATTGTATTTGTAAAAGCTCTTAAAGGCTTTCGTGTAGTAGCAATAATATAAATTGTAAACTTTAAACTAATGGTAATCGTACATGTAAATGTAGTATGTCATTTTTACGTTGTAAATAAATCTGTAGTTAAATCTGTAGACTAATAGCCAATGTAGTTAAAAAATACGCGTAAATGTAGATAGTTTCAATCATAGTGCATTTAGCATTGTATTTCCTAAAAGCACGCTTACAACGCGTGCCATGGTCACTGTACTATCCGTGCCACCAAATGGGAGTAAGGGTAACTAATTGTTTATTGTAATTATGTCAGCGGTCATTTTATTTATCCGTCCGTTGAGTGCATTTAGTCAAGATCAGCATTCGAGGGAAAGTCAGTTAGTCGTTAAACGTAGTTCGTTAAAAGAATGTCAAACTTCAAGTAATAGTTAAAGTTAATAACTCGATAGTTTGTTAATGATTGTAATCATTGGTGTACTTTTTCGCGTTTAAGTTACATAATCAGCAGTTTATCGGAATTTCGTATCTGGTTTTGTATTTGCTGTCTACAATGTCTTGTAGTCACGTTGGTGTAAACTGTGACGCAACAAAGTAGAGCTTGAGCGCATAACAGTTGACCATTGTGTGCTATTTGCTGGCATTAAGGATAACTACCAGATCCATAACTTATCCATCTATCAATAAATTACTAACACGTCTGTGAATGTCAGGATTAGGAGTTGAGTCTTTTTTATGATCTACATAAACAGATAAGATTTGTTAACTTAGATGTTTCAATGTAGTCGTGAAAAGTGCTTGTGTTTTACATATTCACGTGTTGACGATAAACTTCTCTTGTCGCTCATAATTTTTCTCTTTGACTATGTGTGACTTTCTAACTGGTAACTGCAAAAACTCTTTGTTGTTCTTCTTAAGCAGCTGGGCTATAACCAAATATGTACTTGTTCCTTCCCCAAATTACAACTGGTAACGTCATTAATGTTTCACATATTATTAAGACGCTTGTCGAGATCGATAAATAAGCGCCAACACTGTTCCACCATGCAGAAGATGGCAATATTTCTATAGTTGTTTTCTCCGAAAGATGAGCAAGCAGGATGTTGTTGTCGAATGCTTTTAAACAGGATGCTGTTGCAGTAAGATGAAAGCGCAGACGCCTCATTTCCAAAAGTCCTGGCGTTTCCTCTCCTCGCAGAGTCCAAAAATTGAATTGAAAGATATTTTTGGGAAATAAATATTTGAAATTAGGTTATTATGTGTTGTTTAATAAATAACATTTAGTTATTAATAAATTAACCTCTGTAAATTGGGTGCAACATATGTGTTTCAAGGGCTACACCAGACATAGTATATGCAAATAATTCCTGAATTCAAACCAACGAATATTTAGGAAGCTATGACCGCTAACTAACAAGGATGTAATTAGCATCGACACAAAAACATTTTTTACCTTGAACCTGAAATTTAAAAGATCTCGAACATGTGTCCATTTATGGTACCTTGAGTCAAAATGTAAGTTAACTTACCTTGTCTACAATGTGCTCAAAGTCACCTGTCTTCTGAAGGGGAAATGAAAATGAAATGAAATCCTGAGAGGAAAATTAGTCATAACAATTGCAGGGACTGGTGACTACAACGCTCTTGGACTGGCCATGGTTGGGTATAACTGTTTCGATTTACACTGGCACTGGCAAAAATGGAACAATACCGTTACCAAATGTGGAGAGCCAGTCTTTCATAAAAATGATTCAAACTGGAACTTACGATTCCAACTCTAGACTGCATTGACACGTTTGAACTATTTGAGGTTTACAAAACTATCAAAGTAAAAAATATCGATCAGAGAAGAAGCATTTTCAACAAATATGAAGTTTTTCGATATTAAAACGATCGGAAGTTCTCATGCACGAAAACCGTAAACAGAGGTGTAATTTTAAGTATGAAATGTACGACAATCATTACCGTTACTATCAAAATTGCTATTTGTCATGTGTAAATAGGAGATCTTGAGTAAAAGTATATCTTTCGAAATGTAAAAACACTAATTTAATAGTTGAAATAATTTAAAAGATATCAAATCCACGGACAAGCAATGACATTCATATTAGATCAAATTAAACGTATAAAGCGAAAATCGCATAATTTTGGTGTAGTTTGTAAACAAATTTACTGGTAGTTTATATTGGCACCTTGTGTCTATGTGCCATGTGTGACTGACTGACCCGGGGTTAGACGATAATCAATGGCAAACATGGGTGTGTCCACGTCATCGGAACAAGTTCACAGTTCAAGTTCAAACTCCACAAGTTCATATGGTTACACCAATGCTGATGAATGGATTTATCATCTCGACAGACAACTTGGCCACAAGAAGTACTCCTTTAGCGTAAGTTTTTACTTTTAGTCGTCGGCGTAAAGGAAATATTCCATCTTTGTAAATTGTACACACAATAGTTTAAAAAAGTAATATATAGTGATCCAACGTGATATATTGCAGAAGCTGCTCTTGACGATCCACAGAAGAATTTTTCTTGTCTGAATGGATCCAAGATGATCCCTTTCTCCTTTGTAAATGACGATTATTGTAACTGCAATGATGAGAACGACGAACCGAGTATGCTTTTTATAATAACATTTCAATAACTTCATCTCAAACATTTGATTTTTTCTGCTTAAGTGTACCTGTTAATTATTTTTTGTTATCTACGGTATTATTTCTAACTATTTAAGTCACAGGAACTAGCGCCTGTACGCTTTTACTGTTTAAATGCTGGTAATATTTTCGCACACATTTTGTCGGGTGAACGATGGCATCTGTGATTGTTGCGACGGAAGTGATGAAGCTGGTTCAAAAACATGTCCAAATACCTGTGAAGAAATGGAACAAAAGGCGAGAGAAGAGGCAAAGCGTCAAGCAAAACTAGCTAAAGATGGGTATCAAAGGCGATTAGAATTGGTCAATAAATCATTTAGAAAAGAAAAGAGGAATAAAAAACTCAACTTGACGCGGAACGCTAAATGGCAGAATCCGTAAAGAATGACAAAGAACAATTAAAACAGCAAGTGGAGGAACCAGAAAAAATGCACTTGAAAGATATCGGGTGATGCAGGAAGAAAAGCGCAAACTGCAAAAGGAGGAAGAAAAATCTAAATCAGAAAATGAATAGGATGTCCTTATTCAATTTATTGGATTCGAACGGAGACGACAGGATTACACTGGATGAAGTCAAAGTACGCCAAACGATTGACAAAAATAACGATGAATGAATTGTTGCGGATGAACCTGAAGCGCTTTTCTTCTTTAACATGAACGAAGTAATGTGGAAAGACGAGCTTTCAACATCTGGATGGCTACTCGTGAAACCATTCTTCATGATGGTGCAGGGTATGTTCAAGCTACCTGAATCAGGAGGCGGTCATGCTGGAAGCGAAGATTCTGAAGAATATAATGTTGAAAAATTAGGCGAAAATCAGTAGCTATCTTTGGAAGCAGCCAAGCTCGACATTCCAGGAATCGACGATGCGCCAAGTTATGAAGACGAGGAGGAGGATGGTGAAGAAGATGTTGATGCAGAAAATGACACTCCAATTGATTTCTTTGCGGATACTGATCCAAAATATGATGAAGAAACACAAATTCTGGATGACCTTAAGCTCAATTAGAAACTGTCTAATCAGGCCAACTTTCTCTTTGTATTTTATATCGGTGAGCCATTTTAACCAACTTTTTCATTTCACATAGGCAAATTGAGCAAGAGAGGAGTATAATTAAGCTGACAAAAATTTAAAAGACACCGTGAGAAAACTAGAAGAGATAACGTATTGCTCAATTTAGACTTTGGCGATGATGATAGGTTTGCACCACTGCATTGAGAATGTTTTGAGTATGAAGATAAAGAATATATCAACTCGTTGTGTCCATTTAAATCTGTGAGTATCTTACAACATTACAACTAATAACTTTCTCACTCTAAAATGCACATCTATTTCCAAAGCAAATAAATTTTTTGTTCATCATACAGGCATTTCAAAACGTCCGTTCTAGTGGAGATGTAAGTCGTGGTAAATTAAGCTCTTGGAGTGGTTCAGAAAATGAAAAATATTACAGCATGTTATACGGTAGTGGTTGTATTTTCTTGAACGGTCCGCAGGGTCCTGCTAGAGTATATGCTTAATACTTATATTTATTTATATTTAATTTTTCTAATCTATTGAATACAGTGTCGACCTTCAATTCAAGGATTAATGGAAATAGATGTTTTTTAGGATTCTCTGCGCTGTGGTATAGAAAGCCGATTACTTATTGTCACAGAACCTTCAAGATGTGAGCATCACTTTGAATTTGAGTCACCAGCAAGTTTTCAAAAGCCTGACACAACCCAATCTTACAACGAGCTCTAAACTGATAAACTTATTTCTACCACAAATACAAATTCGTCTTTTGTTTGCAAGAGAACATAACAACTTTTTAAATTGTACCGTTTCATCTATATCTAAATGCAGCAATATAAACCTATATCTATAAACTTTTGAAGCAAACCGTACCCAGTGTCATTTTTTTTATTTAGAATTTTTAGGTTATACTCCAATTCTAGTTTGAACAGACTAACTAAATCAACATTTCCGTCTTGATAATAATGTCAAGTGATATAATTATGTTTTTCACTTAATTCTTATATTTTATTCAATAACATTCCACACTGTATATATATTTATAAAATAAAATAAAATAGGCGAATTTGACTTGACTTGCATAAAATTTCAATTAATTTTAATTTTA
>JAQFYG010001988.1:0-16364 GCA_034694325.1 Entomobrya corticalis
CTCATTAGCTCTAATTTCAATGTTTGACCCCATGCCCAGGAGTCAAGTGAGGTCATGGGGTCATGAAACCATTTTTAATGAAATCGAGACCTGTGGTGCAACAATAAATTTTTTGCAATAATAAATTTGCCAAAATGAGTAGAACAACCCTGTTTGTTAATTTGCTTTTACTCAGTAGGGTCGCAGAGAAAACTCACGACAAAGTTCAAAGATTGATGGTTGGGATCATTTCCCGGCTTAGGATCAAGCTTATCTTTGCGGTTACCATGAATCATCAATGCTTTTCAAAAGCTTATCGCAGAATATCTCGTTATCATTTAGAATATCCAGAGTGATTCATTCTTTAAAATTTCACAATAAAGTAACTCCATCAGCTTTAGGCAACAACTGGTACATACGCCGCAAAATATGAATTTGTCATCGTTTGAGAAATTTAATAAAGTTTAAAAAATTTTCTCCTACACGATCTATCTAGTCTTATTTTTTTCTCCGATACAAACTAATTTTCTCCAATGCAAACTAAATTTCTCCAATGCGAGCTAAATTTCTCTAATAAAAACTAATTTTCTCTAATAGAAACTAATTTTCTCCAAAATAAACTACTTTTCTCCAATGCGAACTAATTATACTCCAGCTCGATTATCTTTTTTCAAAAAAGCCAAACTTTCTCCAACAAACTTTAATTTTCTCCAACGAAATCAAATTGTCTCCAACAAATGTCTTCAGCACAATCTAATAGGTTCCAGCACAATCGAAGTGTCTAAAACACAATCTAGTTATCTGCATTACAATCTAGTTTACTCCTACACAATCTAACAAATACTCGATAGTTAAGTATATAAGCCATATGTTTCATTTCTTTTCGATCATTTGCGACCCATGACATTTGCTAAACTATACTGTTCTTACATTTAAAAATTATATTGTAGTGGCAATAATAATTGCCTTCATATTGTAAGTGAAGGGTATTGTCATGAATGGGAAATAAATAAAATAAATTACCCGTAGCAGGAGAGAGAGATCGCCATCGTCAGTGCAAAAGTAAAACAAGGTCATCTCAGTAAGTTGCATGCCTAAACTGCTGCAAAAAATGCCTACCAATGGAACCCTAGATTGTAAGAAATTGTTTCATGAATTTAGCGTTTGTAGGAAGATATTTAGTGGAAAAACCAATTTGATTCGTCACATGAGAACACACACTGGTTAATAACCTTTTGAAAGCAACACCTGCAATTCCAAATTCACAGAAAACCAGCATTTCAAAATTCACTGACGTATACATACCGGGGAGAAACTTTAGAGTGCAACACCTGTTACGACAAATGCACAGGTAACATATGCTGGTGGAAAATCTTCTGATTTTAGGAGTTGCCATAAAAAATTGAAAATTTGCACGTTCGGATATTCCAACGAACCACCAACGTGTACATACTAGTGGAACTCTTTTCGAGTGTCTGATTTAACATACGAGCTCGAAAGACACCAACGTATGCATACCGGGGAATGATCTTAATAATTTCATATCTAATAGGGGTTTCACTCAACGCATCTTATGACATGAAGAAAATAAAACAATATAACCAATGTTTCTCTTTCGAAAAAGTTATTTATTGCAAATGTTTTAAAATGCAGTTAGAAATTGATCACCTATGTTATATATGTTATACTGTCATCGGCTGTCAGTCTCTTTACCCATCATTCCATTATGAGTGGGCATTGTTAAAACCACTGTCATTTTGACAAATCTGTCCAGAGAAAATTTCAATCTCCCCCGGACAAAATATGTCCTGTTTTCCATGTTTTATTTGGGCAGTTTTTTAAATTCTTATTTGAGAATTGATAAAAATACTCTTTGAACGATTCCACGGATTGTTTTTCCATTTTTCCTATTTTCCTCTTTATTGCGTTTTGAGGGCTGAATAAAATTATCAAGTATTTAAATATCCAAGAATTCCATTTACGGTAAATGAAACGCTCTCACATCTCACTAAATACGAAAATCAAAAAACTGAAAAAATGAGCGTATAGATGATGGGCGCTACTTACTCCAGAAGGTATGGGTGTCGACAAAAATGGACATTAGTCGTTGATAATTGTCTTTCAATTGATTCGCGTTTGAATGATATGCCATATTATGCTGCCATGTCAAGATATTTTGACTTCTGTTCCTTGACCCCCATGGTGGGGACTATCGAAGTTAAACAGCGGGATGTAGTATGATATTCTTCGGAATAGCTCACGGATGACATGGGTGTTTCTCGAAAGCAAAACTTGCTATGAAAACAAGCAGTTTGCGTGTGTTTTTCGGTAAATATGCATGTATATTCCAATTTCATTTATTTATAAGTATCATAGGGTACATGATAATAACCATAGTGATGAATGTATTTACCTAAATGTTATATTGAGTATCACTTACTTACATAGTCACACGAGTCACAAAGCGGTTTGAATTTTCTTGGTATCGCAGCAAAACCAGTGATTTGATGAAAATGAAAGATCGACAAGTAACCTTTTGTGTTTTGTAAGCTGCAGTCCCTCATATTTTTATTCATTAAAAAAGATGTAACTTGCTGAATAGTGTTTCATCGCATGATAAACAGGACAGTATTCACCAAAATTCAAGTTAAGGATACAAATTTAAGATTTTAACGTTTACAGTGTACCTGATAAACCCAGAAATTAACAATAAACCAATTAAACTATTAGATAATCTACCCATGCCCATAGCCATGTCCATGCCCGCCATGATGATGATTTCCGTGGCCATGGTGACCATGGCCGTATTTTTGATTGTGTCCGTGATGACCTAGATGTTAAAGTAAAAAAAGATTTAACAATTTTGGTAAAACAAGTGTTTCAAGAATAACACCAGCAAAGCTGTATATGTATATACCGTATTTTCCATAGTGTTGACCATGTCCATGGTTTCCGTGATTTCCTGAAAATTAATACTTTATTATTAAGCAGAAGTACTTGTAAAATATTTTACCACAGTTATCGCTATCGCGTCCTATTACCGTGGTGTCCTTTATAGCCCTGATGGTGATTTCCGTACTTTCCTAAGTTGGATAAAAACAAAAATATTAAAATGTTGCATTCATTCGAAAATTTTAATCCGAACTTGTTCGAGATAATTCGAGTTCAGAAAGAGTTTGGCATACCGTGTCCATGATGACCATAATTTCCTAAAATGATAGACAACAAACATATTTAGATGGACTACATTCAATCAAACTTATAGATGGAATTGAATTTCATTTACCGTGGTGCTGGCCGTGGTTTCCACCGTGATGATGCCCACCGTGGTATTTCTTGCCGTGATTGTCATGGTGATGCTGCCCATATTTGCCATATTTTCCTTTAAAAATTAAAATTTTAAGTTTAAGAACAAGGGAAAAAAAGGTTTATCTTATTTAAATCATGAACAAACCGTGATGTCCATCATTATGATGCGAGTCGTAGAAATGATGATTTTTCTTGTACTCGTCCTTGTGGTACTTGTTATGATAGCCATGCGTGTGATGACCTTTCTTATGGTTCCCATGATGCCCGTAGTGCTTTCCATGATGTCCATGATTGCCATGATGCTTCTGACCATGATGGTGTCTAACAATTACAAGCAAAGAATCATTTAAAGAATTCTTTTCTGAAAACTGGCGATATAATTTTAGTATTCGTTTCTCCATACCCCCCATGATGATGCCCGCCGTATTTTTTGCCGTGATTTCCGTAATGTCCTAGTTTAAAACAGTTTATAATTTAACCGCTCTGTAACGTTTGCAACTAATATGATAACTGTCTTGTTTGGTTGGATACCTTTGTGATGGTTGTTATGGTGGTGACCATGGTTGCCATGGTGATGGCCGTATTTATTATGGTGGCCGCCATATTTGTTATGTCCTATAGATGGATGTCAAAAAAGTCAGGCTTGAATGTTGATTTATTTATGGAAATTTTATTTTGAGTAATTTGTAATACCGTGGTTGCCATGGTGTCCCATATTTCCCCTGTGACCTATGATAGGTAATATAGGTAAACATTGTTCAGCAATTACAGAATCCAAAGATACGCATTTTTCCGTTTCCGGTTCAGTATTTTCAGAAATTATAGATAAACATTTTTCCGGTTCAGTTATGTCTGTCTCCATGTTTTAGGCAAAATGTTTTAAAATATATCGAATGTAGTGACTTTACCGTAATGATTTCCTAGAAAAATAGAGAAAAATACATTGGTGAGTTTTTTTTTAATCAACGTGAACGCTACTACCGGCATGGAAATAATATTACATTGTTTGAGCTTTATACTATGGAATGACATAATAATATGCAGTGCATACTACTCGCCATAAAAACTGTTCTTTTTACAAGCCGTCTTTGACGTGTTTCTATTTCATTGACTAATGTGAAAAATTGGGCACGGTTGCTTAGTAACAATTTCAAAAACAAATGCAACAAATCACTAACTTATGAAAAAAAACTTGGTATCGTACCATGGTGATGGTGTCCATGGCCGCCGTAGCCATGACCCCCAGCAGCCGTTTCCAGATCTGGGACCGCCTCCACAGCACTGCTTGCTTCTGGTATCAGCTCAACTTCCGTTCCCATCAGCCCATCCCTTTTCTCTCTTTCATTCCCCTTCACCTTAAAACTATTACTAACGACTAGAAAAGAACTGTTTGGAAGAACAGAAGAAGATGGGAGTGCAATATAATCAGGCTCCTCCCCTTGAATTTGACTAGCAGTTGGGGGTGAAGCCAAAACTCCCCAAATCACGTCCCCTTCTCCTCCACCATGCGCTGTAGGAATTTGCACACTCAAACAAACCACAACGGCAGCTGAAAGAAGGATCCACCAACTTATTAACTTTTTTGGGGAATCTTTCCCTTTTCCCAAGGACAAACTCGATCTCCTGCGTCTCTTTCTACTTGTATTATGACCGCCTCCATAGGTCCCCATTTCCAGCAGGAAAATTTGTCCTGGACAAGGACCACAAAATCACTTTGTAACTCTCCTCAGAAAAATAATATATATTTTTCACACTTTACAGCAGAAATATTTTCAAATTTCTTGAAATTTTTTAAATTTCATAAAGATTCGAAGAAGCCATGATTTTACATCTCTTTGTTTAGCTATTGGAGGCACGAAGGGCTCTGTCGATTATCCACTTTCTAATTTCTCTTTTATATATAAACTACATTTTCGATTTTAAAAGTCAGTTTCATTTTCATCCCAACTCAATATACAAAAATAACACGTTTATAGTATAAAATATATGCATGTACTATATATTTTTTGTCATCATATTCAATTCAGTTTCTTTCATCATACTTGATACCTAGCAAAAGTGATCTGATTTCTGTTTTGATTTTTTAAGTCGCTTCATTTTGTATAACATATTTACATTCATCACTTGTAACGCTTTAGATATGTAATCCAATCAGACCGTTCTTCCACTTTTAAATTTCTACAAAAATATATAGCGTACCTTGTTACCTTTGTTGCAAGCCAGACGAAGACATCACTTCCTGGATTTTTTCTGTATCATACCATATCTCATTTTTTGTAATCTCGTCTACATTTTCCTTCCACAAATTCCTATTTTATGCCATTTTTTATGCAATACTATATGTTTTGCCATTTTGTTTATTTTTTAAAAAGTTGGCAAAAATGGAACATTGTAGTCAATTATTATGCAATTGGTGGTGATGGTGATATCATTGCAGAGATAAAGCGAGAACAAAAATAATAATAAAAAATTCAATCAAATCAAGGCAGACTTTTATGCAGTGGTGCAACTTGAAAAAATTGTCAACCAAAAAGACTGCAAATTATCCATCCGCTTTTGCCCTCAAAAATTTGCTTTTATTTTTTCCACCGCAGGATAATAACCTGTGAGGTTGCAAAATGCACATTTTACCTAAATACTTATTTTTCCTTTAAAATGTAAAAATTGTGTGGCGAAATATATGCAGCAAAAATTTATTTGGTTTTTAGGTGATTTTTATGACATTTTTTTGTGGTTTTAAAACTAATTTTGTGTGAATTATCTATTTATCTAAGCCTATCATGAATAAATCAAAGTAACGTTGATTTTGAGCTTGATTTCATAGATGAGAGCACAAAATGTAGGCGAGGCAACGCGTCAATTTGAAAATTTTGATACGTAAAAACAATTCGACGGTAATCAATCAGTTTTGACGATCAATTCAGTTCCAATAAGAGCACTACCATTGAATTTGCTTATTTATTTGTCCTGAATTATTAAATCAAAAATTGAATTAAGTAACTGGTACCTACTTACTCAACTATTAGGTATAAAGAACTACATGATTTTGCATAGGCACTTGTCCTAAAGTAGTGTAAGCTACAAAACTGACAATCATTGTCGATGACAAATTCATGTAAACACTGTTATTCTACTCTATAACGTGATTGAACTTAAACGCTTGTTTCGCTTCACTGGTCATTGCGCAAAATTGAATATAAATGCAAAAATAAAGTGAGCGTGAACATAGAAACAAAATATATGACCAAAGCATTTATGCAATTTTTTGTTGTTTTTCTATGCACGTGCTTAAAAACAACAAGATATGAGAAAAACGTGTGTGGTGAAAGTGATTGGAAATGGATTTGTCATTTTTGAGACTACACAGGAAAATTGTATGCACTTACAAAAGAGGACAAATTTAACAGACTATTTCCGGAAACAAATGCACTGGGAATCAAAAAATAAAATGCATTTTCTGCTTTGAAAATGTGTTTTACAACTTTATTTTTTTCTTCACCGCTCCATTTTTCAAATTTACAATCAACAGTACATCATTTCATACTCATGACACAACCGCAAACATAACACCCTCACTATTCTTTACCAACTTTTATCCAAATGCAATAAACTTATAATAACACATAATAATGTACACATATTTATGGTGCATCAGTTTTTTAAATATTTTATCCTATTATTTGGTACAGTCTGCCAGAGACTATCAATATATCGTTAAATTTCATTATTTGGGTAAAATTATTTTAATGTTTTCAGTTTACATTATGCTTTTCTTTAGAAATATTTATTGATTTGAAATATTGCATATTTATTGGGGCATGACCATTGCCCTATACAAGGGCAAAATATATAAGTCTGGTTCTTGCCCCGTTGTAATGACTTGGATTTAGCGTGTATTTATAAACATCTAAATATCACGCAAATCTTGTCGCCGCGAATAAAAGGTAGCAATTCAGCGCATTTTTTCCTTATATAATCGTAGCAGTTTCTAGTATTTAAAAGATATTTTACAGAACACACAAGAATGAACATAAATAAAGTATAGTAGTTAGCATAACTGCTGAACAGTCAATACCTATTATAATATACAATTATATATAACTTTTTAAATTAATCTTTTCTACCTTCAATATAGCAATGATTTTTACAAATTACATTTGACTTTAAAATCTCAATAAAATCTAGCTGGATAAAATAAGTACAATTAATGCATCATTAAACTTTAAGGGTTAATTATACCTAACATAAAGTATTTACTTAAAGTATATGCAATTTTTTATATTTTATATTTAGAATTTTTAAAAAGTTACTGCAGCAGCTTATCTAGCATGAGACTTACAGAATGGACGACCAGCTTTTGCAAAGAAACTTTGTCCTTCTAGATTCTTCTTGCAAGCCTGTGAACGAAAATTCAATGTATAAAATGACATTCTATGTAATTTGTCATGTATTTACTCATTCATGCACAACAAAACTTACCGAACAATTAAAGCATTGTGAGTGATAATTTTGACCAATAGCTTCTACCCATCGATCTCCAGCCTCAATGGGGAATCCACAAGCGTAACATTTCGTGGTGAACAGTTCATTCCAATCTGCGCGCACAAAATCATTAAAATTTTAAACTCATTCACCATTTGAATCTATGCACCCCAAAACATTTGTGTCCTTCATTATCCTGTTTTCAAATGATTTTAAAATCTAGGCATATTAATATTAAAAGTTATTCCAGGGCAAGCGGTGTATATTACTCTACATAAAAATGTATTAAAATTACTGCGAAGCAAACCTTTCTATAGTTCCTTTCTCTAAATCCTCTATGATTAAACTTACCAGCGTCGCAGTAGGGTTCACCATCCTCCAAAAAGAATGGATTGTTTCCAAATGGCTTGTTACAATGCCTGCAGGCAAAGCATTCCGGATGGAAGCTTTGTCCGATGGCATTCAAGCATTCGTATTTGATTCGGTTCCTGCAGCGTCCACACTGTGGTGCGAGATGACTTTCCCAGCAGAACTCACAGTGAAGAGCTCCCTTCTCCTCGATAAAGCCTACATCCATCAAAGGACGAGAACAGTTTGGTGAGGCGCACTTGAAGTGGTCCGGACAGTAGAACTTTGAGTTGGCTGTTATGAACGGGCCACTGCACAAAAGCATTAATGTTTTTGGGTTTCTCTGTATATTTTTATGACTAATTAAAACTTTCTAGACTAAAAACAACGAGGCATTGAAGCAAAAAAGAAGCTTTTCGCTAAGAAAAATTAATTTTAAATAAATGCCCCTGGAGGAATATTTACAAGTTTTATAGCAATAAACGCAATCTACTTTTTTTAAACAAGTCAAAAATACTCACCGAATTTGTGTTTGGCACGCGCTGCAAATAGCCACTCTGGGTCCGGGTTGAGTCAGCACGCCCCTACCACGTTTGGGAAGAATGGAAAGGGTACTTCCTTTTTTTCCACCGGCACCGCCGCCTCCGCCTCCAGGAGCTGGAGCAGCTGGTGCGGGAGCTGGCGCAATCGGTGCTGGAGCTGGTTGTGCAGGTCGTGGGATCGATATTGGGGCTGGAGCAGGTGGAGCCGGGGCTGCCATGGGTGGTGGGATTGTTTGCTGAATAAGTTGTGGAGGAGCAACAGGTGCTGGAGCTGGTGCAGGTGGTGCGGTAGGTCTTCCTCCAGCAGCTGGCTGGAGTAAAGTGCTCAGTGGCTTGTATGGCACCTGCTTCTGCTGAAATTTTGGTGGAGTCACAGGTTTGAATTGTTGTTGTTGACCTAAGCTCTGACCAAATGTTGAAAATTGTTGGGGTGCTGCAGGGGCAGGTGCTTGTTGTAATAAGCTCTGTGGCTGTGGAGCCGGTGCAGGAGCAGCTTGTGGGGCTCCTCCTGCAAAATCTCCTCCAGGAGCAGCGACTCCTCCCTCAGATGGACTTGGGGGCCATGTGACACGAAGTCCAGATCCACCTTGTTGATTGGTCGAAGTGGATGACTGGTTAGTTTGAGTGACGCTGCTTGAGCTGAATGAGCTTGAGGACTCATAGCTTGAGTATTGCTGAAGAAGACCACCTCCAGGTTGCTGAATTTGCTGTTGCTGTTGTTGAGACTGTGACTGTTGCTGTTGTTGGTAGCTTGGTCGGGAGAGTGGAGACCTTGGAGCCGTTACATGACTAATTCCACTGGTTGGAGATTGCTGGAGAAATAAAAGATTTTTTTTTTGCTTTAACAATATACATTACCAATCTATACTATAGTATGTGTCCTTTTACATGGAAAGGAAGTGGAGCCACTTTAGCAGCGTATGAATCCACATTTGGTGACTGTGGTCTAATTCCACTTGTCAGGCTGAATGGCTTTGGTGGAGTAACTGGCGCATATGTCGGCAATCCCGCTGGAGGAGTGGACAATGGCGCTAATGGCACTGATGATGGTGCTGGAGCTCCAGTAAATGGTTCCAATCCTGGAGTTGGTGGATTAGCTCTTGCAACAGTTTTTGCGTGTACATCACAGTACAGCTTGTTGTTAATGTTATAGTATCCAATGTTCTTCAAACTCTGCCCGCAAGTGTTGCACTTGAAACAGTCTACATGCAGATTCTTGTCCTTGATTCTGACAAACACTCCGACAATCAGGCGCTCACATTCCGCGCAAACATTTGGATTTCCTCCAGCACCAGCTGGAGCACCACCCGGAGCTGCTGGTTGAGGAGCAGGGGCGGATGGAGCGGGAGCAGGTGGAGCTTGAATTGGGGCAGGCGCTGCTTGGGCAGCTGGTGCCACGGTTGTTGCTGCCTGAGATATTTGCTGTTGTAGAACAGGCTTGGGAGCAACCGATCTCAACTGGACTTGTGGAAGCGTCACAGGCTGTACGGGAACATTGCTCTTGGGCGACAATGGAGGTGGAGTCCTGCCAGAAGGACCTTCCTCACTTTCCACCTCTTGAAGCATCTTGTATACTTCGCTGTTTTCGTGATTGTATTTCCTCTCATTTTTCTTAAAGTTTACTCTATCTCCCAAGAGAATATCTAGTTAATTACCAGTCTAACATTTCTCCAGTAAAAATACACAATATATAATAAATAGTTGGCCACTTACCCGATTGCTCCTCCAGCCAATACCTCAGACTGTGAGCTGAGTGTTTCCGCAATGCTCTGCTCGCTGTAAATGTTGATGGGCGTGTTGTATTGATTGTTCACAAGGACATCTCCACGCTAATCATTAATCATTTATAAAACAATAAATTTTAGTCAAATTTATATAAGCATTATTATATGTTTGCAAAAATCACAATTGTTCGAAGGTGTAAGTCATTTTTGTATACAGAAAGGTATTCATGCGTCAATCCATTCCGTGAAATGTTGTTAAAAACAACAAATTTGATTATTTAATTCTCATGTAAGATTTTATATTATCTCACGTGCAAGTAGAATACATAAATAGATAATTTGTCATCATCATGCTTTGTCACAAAAATATGTTTTGGGTGACCTCCAATATTTCAGCAAAATGAGCAAGGTATTTACAACAAAGCATTGTGAGGATAATTGTTTATAATTTTATAATACTCAGGAAAATACACGGTCTCTTCTGTGTGTTTTCGGGATAGTCATTACATTCACTCATGCAAGAAGAAAAAATGATCTTATTTCTTACAAATTTGGGGCAAAATAAGATTATGCAATTTTATTGAGGAAATGTGTAGGCGTCGTATCGTATGCCTAAAATATGTGCATATTGCAAATGATAATTTTTGATTGAATGGTAAATGCGTACATATAAAAGCAAAAAAGAGCCCGGCTACTATTTTACGGTTAATCATATAATTTGGTATATAAGTACATACGGTTAAGGTTACACAAAGTCACTTTGCAACTGAAAGGAAAAATAGATTTGTAAAATTGATGAAATAAAGGGTTCAAAATAAAGTCAGAACGAAAGAAGAAAATGACATTTTTTAAACATTGTCGATATCGGGAACCTGATTGACGGCAGAAAATGGCTTAGCCTGCGAGTTGATTTGCGGATTAAGTGGTTGCACTGGTGCAGATGGATTCTTAGCCAATGATGTTTTAGTCACCTGAGGAATTGGAGCTCCTGCTGGAGCCCTATTAGCTTCACCAAGAACCTGAACTTGTGGTTTCCACGTAGAAGAGCCTGCCCTCGCAATTTGCAAATCCAGCGTGTTTCCGGCACCCATGATGATGTCTTGGGCGTCCTTGTGCTTCATCCTAAGGGCATCCCGACCGTTAATTTGAACAAACGTGTCACCTGGGGCAAGACCGTTTTGGCCAGCGATTGAACCAGCTGCTACCTAATTAGCACAACAAAAAATCATAACATCTCCATCATTTAATTCATCATTTATCCAATTCTGAAAGGAAATGGCCAAAAAACCGGACAAAATTGCAACTTAAAAAAATGGAAAAAACATTGAATCACGTCAGCATACGAAAATAGTTCAAATGAAAGAAAATTCTTTTGCATAACGGAATGTTTTGTAGATAGGTATGCATACACTACATCGCGTCTTTTCTAGTTTGAAATGTTCATGAACATCGTGATAGCCACAGTAAATGTGTACATCTTATTTTTTGCATCTTACTCTGTTGCTCTGTGTATTTTCAAAAGACCATCATCAAGCTGTGCTCCTGATAAAATAATGGTGACGAGTTGTCGTGTACTTTTCTGCTCTCTGCGTTTAGCTTTTTGCCTTTGATAGAAGAGCGCAGAGATATTGCAGACACTACTTCTCAGTAAGCAGCATAAACTGGGTCAAACACACTCCAATTTTTAGCATTTTGGCACAAATCTCATTCTTTCATTTATCCTCATCGCTTGTTTTACAAGAAAAGCCAGAATATTATGCAATGAATTTAACACTGACTTAGCTCATCGATGATCATGATTTAAAAACTGCATATAATTCCCATTACTGCTTAATCGTTTCGATAAGACCTAAAAATCTCATTTTTGATGTTTGAAACCTAGTTTCTTAGAATTTGGTAATGGAATGTTTGAGAAAAGATTCTTTGAAAAACTATGAAATCCAGAACCCTAATATGTGTTTTTAAAATTTTCATTATAAAAAGTTGCTTTCAATATTTCCGCTTTTACCTTTACGACAATTAAAGGCTGACTAAAATCAGAGCCTCCATGAATCCTAAATCCCCAAGGCTGGCCACTTTGGCGTGAGAGCCGAACCGTTGTCGCCATTTTTCTAAAATTGTATTTCTCTCTTTCACTTTCACTTTTCCAGACACAAATTTTGCAAAAGCGGTCACACCAAGTAAACTTATTAACTTATGATTTCACTATATAAAAATTACACCACCTCTCGATAATGAAAAATATTTTTGTGAAATATTAGAAAAAATGACAAACACAATTTGTTCCTCTACAACTAAAAACTCAAACTTAATTAGAAGAAGGTCGAGCAAATGTATCGGAACACGGTGGATATGATCAGATCAGAGCAACACAACAATAAAAGGAATTCATCCACCGCCACCAACCAACCACCACCACCTTCGTCATCAACCACCGCCGACAGTGGCAATTTTTTTGCATGGCCCGGTACACAAAATAGGCGTCTGTCCACACACAAAAGTGCATATACTACTACACCACTCCAACAAATACAACTTCCGACTATACCGATTTGCAAAAATTTGTTTGAAAAGAGAAACGTTAACGCTCATCGCCCGTTGGAGGAAACGAACATTATTGTGGGATATGAAAGCCAAGGAGGTCACCTTGCTTCCTCCTTCCCCTTCTTCTTGTCTATGACCAAATTGTACTATATAATATACGGGAGGAATACATCGGATAAAGGAGCGGAGGATGATATAATGACGATGAGGTTCCAAGTTCCAACGAAACAAGTTCACTGAACACTCTCTCTTTTTTACTCCCAATGTTTCCGGATATTAGAGAGACGAAAATGCACCGCATGATATAGAACAGTGCACACAAGTGTCGTATAGTCGTAGTCGCCGACAAAAATTTTCTCCTCATCCCATCATCATGATCATCGTCATCGCAGGATGCTTAGTCATTTTCTTCAGAACCAAAATGTTCTCTTCTTTGCGTTGCTGGCTGGTGTAAAAGAAGATGCCATGATGCCAAGCTTCCGCTTCTTTTTTCTGGCAACACTAATAAAGCCATTTAGTTTTTTAAATAATATTATGTTTAAAACATTTTGCATTTCCAAACTGTATATATTTTGTCATTGCCAATGCTAGAAAAAGTTTTTTTATTTCAGAAAGATTGTCCATGAGAGTATAAGAGTACTGAAAGGAGAGACAAGAGAATTATGCAAAGCAAACTATGAAATTTTGTAAAGTTTTATACTTCATCTTGGGAAAAGGGAAGCCAGATGCTCGTAAAACGTCGATGAGTCTGTCATGTTGTTTGCGTGCTTAATATATTGTGGGCCAGCGCATGCCATCACAACATGTCATGTCATCTCATCATGAGATGTTGACGACGACGACGATGAGATGAGCTTATAATCTTGGCTGATGGGAGATGAATATGAGTGTGATGAGTCTATGAGCATTAAAAAAAGCATCAATGTCGATACAGAGAAATTTTGTCATCTTTTAGATGGTGATCCGTAATATAAAATCACGATATCTGAAACTGAAAGCAAATAAGATCCTCCGCCCGGTTTCCTGTGGAGGAGCCAGATGGACCAGACCAGAGTGAATATAGCGCTCTGTGGTAGTTGAAGCGATAGTGGTGGTGGAGGTTGCGTTCAAAGAAAATGAAAGGAAGAAGAGACATCACCATTCAGTTTAATATACAGAGTATCATCATCTTTTTACTCAATCCCCCACAAGAAAACCTAATTCACGTTTTGTTTTGTGGTTTCACAACGGATCAAGTTGGTAATTTTATACAAGATAGAATTACATTTTTGCTCACCACTACCATCACCAGATTGAAAACGAGAGTGTGAACGTGAATTGTGTGCAGTAAAATAGTTTCTGCAACATTTTTTGCAAAGAGCAAAAGTGTTATTCTAGCTGTCTTTCTTATGCTTGCTAACTTGAAAAACTACAAAAAAGAATCTCAACGAAAATATTCATATTTTTAGAACATTACGTGATGTTGTTGGTGTAGTATGCAATGCACGAAAAATTATCTTTAAGATGATAACGATAAGCTAATAAGCATGAGTACTAGAAATGTCTACTTTTTTGCTATTGATAAGAGCTTCTCAAAGTTTTAGTAGTGAAAAATGGACTGCCATGTAGTGAATAGTAAAAGTAATGGAGAATGAAGTAGGAATTAGGAATGCATATAAACAGAAGCAGAATAATAAAAAAGATTATGAATCTTAGCAGCATCCTGTTGAATGCAATATGCAAGCATTTTTGTTTGTTTATAGTTGAGTGAGATTTTGAGTTTTAATAGCAAATAATATTATATGTCTTGTAATTTTTCTTATTTTTTCTTGCTCTTGTCAGCAGAATGTGAACATTTTTTTGTAATAATCAAAAAATACATAAAATTCAGGAATTTTCTTCTGAAAAAAGATCAAATTTATTTATGAGCCTTCAACGGGAGCAGTCTCTGGTTCTGGTTGTTGTTGAGGTTGGATGGAGGGAGAAAGTTGCTGTTGGGTGGCCCAGGGCGCATGAGGTTGTTGAGCTGTTTTGTGTAAACAAAAAAATATACACATGAAAATATTTATATGTACCACAGAAACACTCAATCAAAAAGTAAAACAGACTTTTCACGAAAATGTTTCCGGATTTTCTGTATTTTTTACCCTGAAGCGAATTTTCGTAATTTTTTGTCATAAAGATAGAGAAGGTGGATTCCCCCGATTGTGGTGGGACTGAAGGACTACGAGTCCTTTCTTTCGTCTCTCGTTCAATTTCATTGAGCATTTTCAAAACTTCACTTTTATTCATATCCAGTTCCTTGTCATTGACCTTGATAAAATTGACTCTGGAAAACCAAATATATTTTCATTATCTTTTTGATAAAATTATCGCTTATTCGTTATCTGTACGATAAAAACTTGCCCGATTGCCCCAGTTTGTAAAACTTGAGCCTGTGATGTCAATGTTTCCTTAATACTTTCCTCTGTATACTTTGGTCCTGTCCATCCAGTGGTCACAGCTGCAGTAGTCACAGCACTTGTCGTGTGAACCATTGTTGCCAAAACATTGCTAGAACTACTTTGTTGTTGCTTCAAAGATTGAATGGTAACAGGACCCTCATTATTCAGTACTCTTTGCAAATTCGCATTATCTCCACGAACCACTTCAAAAGCGACCTCGTTTCCACAACTAATAATCAACTGTTGCGCTTCCCTATGTCGAAGCCTAAGAGCATCTTGTCCATTAATATTAATGATTTGATCTCCAGGCACTAGGCCCTGTTGGGCAGACAAGGATCCTGCAGTCACCTTCAATATCACCAATGGCTGGTTAAAGTCTACTCCTCCGTGGATTCTAAATCCCCAGGGTTGGGAGGTATCTGACCGTTGTAACTTTACAGTGACTGTGGACATGATTGGCTATAATATTAATTACTTATGAATTAGGTCACTGGAAGCGATAAGAAACGCTGATGCACATGAAAAGTATAAGCTGTGGTAAGCAACAAAGCGAAGCCGAACAAGTCACCGTTGCAACAGGCCAAGGCTACCAGCTACTCCTTTTGGCTCCGATTCCCTCTCGAGTGAAATGCTAATAATGGCTTGTCTTTCTATACGCTGCTGCCACTCGCTCCTTTTCTTCCCATTCCACTAAACTATGAAATCCCTTTTGATTTCGAAAATAAAAAAAAATATATTTTTTGGAGGATGAGCCCAAGAAAACAAAAACAGTGTTCATCTGTTCATCATTATATTATACGTTAGATTATAGAATGGAAAAGAGGCATAAAAATTAGCAGGGAGATAAGATGTCATTAAAATAAACGGCCTGATACATTCTACATTTCATTTCATCGTATATTTACTTGCAATGCACGGGCAAGCTCTCGTTGTTTTTCGTATTTCAAACGACTATTATCTGAATAAGGGATGTATTTTTTAAAGAAAATTAAAAGCAATATAAAAAGGCATGT
>JAQFYG010001989.1:0-16359 GCA_034694325.1 Entomobrya corticalis
GGACAGAAGAGGAGTCAGGAGGATGAATGTGAAATGTGAATGTCTACAACAAACAAAGAACTTTTTGTTTCCATCTGTCTCTGTGTGTTCACGTTGGGTTGATGTATTCATAGTCATAGTTCTCTTCACATTACATGACCAGTGGTCGTTGATCGTAACAAAGTTGGACAAAAAGAAATAGTTTAAAAGCAGTAAATGGCTAATATAATCTAATGTGTGGGTAGTTAGTAGTTTGTATTTGTAGTTATTATTTTCATGCTCCTATTACGAGCGTGCGTAATGATCTGTATGGTTTAGTAGATTGTTAGAGATGGAAAACATTTTTAGTTGGGAAAATATGAGAGTCCAAAATGCTAAATGGCATTCTCTCGGCCCTCGGCTTTATTTGATTTAGCCCACACTAGTTGTTTACTCAATTTTACGATGCAGATGGAATGAATGTCTCGCTCACTAGTAATTTCGGTGATATTCATCTACATATTGCATTTACAAAAAAGCTTATTACCCTTGCTCATGTGTTTGACAGGAGAGAGAAAAGGAAAAATATAATAATTTCATTGATTTTACTAGTAGTATTTTGTATTTTTATGTTTCGTCTGACACTTTGAGCTTCGTGATTACAACAGTTGAATCGAAAAAAATCGATTCTCTGTACAGCTCAACTGCTGTAGGTAGACCGAAATGCATTATGATGATGGTTATCTCTCTTTCCTACGTTTATGATAATCAAATCGGTCCAACTTTGTATTTTGTATATACACTCAACGCACGTATACTCATGGTAGATTTGTGTGCTTAAAACTTTGGCTGAATAAGAACCAAAAACGAGGCAAAAGTTTCAGATTTTCAGAGAGAGACAGAATGAAGTTCTGCAAAATGGAATGTCGAGTAAAGCCAATAATGCAAAAAGTTTTAAGTTTACTGCCTATCTGTGTGTTAAAATTGCTACTTCCATAAGACTATTTAATGAATAGAAGCAATTGTATTAATAATAATAATAAGTGTGCAAACAATAATTACAAAACTACACACTGTATATGCATATTTCTTATGTGATTTACTTCCCAATTTAATGACTAGATTTTGCAACTGTGAAGGGAAAGCAGAATCAAGCAAAACAATTCCTTCCAATTTAACATTTGAGAAGCTTTTCACCAACATTTTCTGTTATTGTTTTACACTTCCATTAAATGTGAAACCATAATGTAAAAGTTTCATCTTTGCCATCATCCTTTTTGAAATTTTATTCTTCCTGTTATTATAAATTCATGTAATATGAATATAAGTAGACATGCCACTACTTTATTATCAGTTTTGTATGTAAAAATAAGGCAACAAGAGCCCACAACTCTTATGGTTATACATATTACATTGTATGGAAATGACAAAGGAAAAAATTAAATATATAAATGTTAGTCTTGAAAAGAGTAGAAAAACATTAAAGTTATACTGCCGAAACTCACGTGTTCCAAAAGACACTTAAAGAAGTAATAATGCACGGAAGAATGAACTTTGAAACGTAACCCTCGAGGGAACTTTCGAGTTTTATAATTTTGTACCGTTGTTGTTTCAAGTTTACGAACTACTACTATAATGCGCGGTGTGGGGCTGCTTCGTATGCAACTAAGCCATAACCTAACCATTGACAAAGATAATGCCTCATTTTTTGCTTTGAATAGTGTACATTAACTTTTAAGTATATCGTACACTTTGAAGTTCGTTTCCTTAAAAGTTGTATGGGTAGGAGGTAGATTTTCTATACATTCGAGGTACATACCTTGTCCAAAATGATCCTTTAAGGTTATGTAATCAAGAAATCTCCTGTAACACAGAAGAATGAACGAAGTCTTATTTTATCTCTAGAAAAAGGAGATTTTATGTATAAAAAGTAGGCTTTAGCTGTACTCGTGTATAATACAAAAAATGAATGTCAAAAGAAGTCTTCTCCAGCTTCAGTGGAGTTGTTGGCGTGTATATTCATATAAAAGACGCAGAGAAAATTTAATCTACACGTAGAAGTTCCAGTCACGGCTATAATATATTATTTATGCTTCAGTGTTCCCTTTTTCATCCTGTGATTCTAAAGCTTTTTCATTGGAATGTTATTTAATCTCTCTCAAGTATGGAAGATTAGAAAAAAGGTTTTCAAAAAAGGATAAAGAAATCTTTAGGCATTTTCTATGGATCAAAATTTATATTTATAGTTCGTGCTAACTAAATTGTACTTGAATTTAGTGAAATAATGATATTGTAGATACTTATATATAAAAATATACTTATGTGGCTTTTAACAAAAGTATAACGCTTACAATTTGGTTTGATGTATGACTTGTGAAATGGCTAAGAATGGAGGGTGTTGTGATAAGACAGGAAGTCTGTAAAGTGTCATATATAATGACCTAATATAGCGCTTAACTTGGTATAATGCATGAACATAGGGATATATGCGCTTAAATATCCGCCGTTTAAAGCATGAAAATTGTACTGACACCAAGAAAACTGGGTTTGGTTCAGCTTGAGCAATAATGGATGGATATATGTATAGAAAGATGTTGAATAATGTAAAAAAATATGTGGATGGAAGTCGTCGGTGTTGGTGATTACTGTTGAATTATAATGTTGTAGGAGCCAACAAAAACCATAAATAGTCTCACTTATATTATAAGTTCCCATTAGCTAAAGCCAACCCAAGATCACCAGTGGATAAAAATATAATATATGTACATAATTTACTTTGACATTGCGCTTTTTAGTAAATGAGTCAAGATCTATTGAGTGAGTTGTCCTAGGTATTTTATTGCATGTAACATACACTTATAATTTATAATCAGTCAATATACGCCCGCTCTGGGTCTGGTCTGGCCAGGAGTGTTCAAAAGGATAACAGCTTCTATAATCTAAAGTTTAGCTGACTTCTTTGACCTGGGATACCGAAAGAAATATTAACCTTCGGGGGAATCAATGATGTTTGAGTATTGTATAACCTTTATCTCCGTAAGTTCACTTTCCTGGTGAGGTAGGACTTGTGGAGTTTGGATTGGTATGTGTGCACCCATGCACGTTTCAGTCGCATTTTTTTCTTCTGTTAAAATAAAATTTATTAACACTTGCAGTGCTTCATATGCATATGAGAATTAGTGTGAGAATGTTATTGTACCTATAACTTCTTGTAACTGTAAGTTGAGATGAAGAAAATATTTTGTACGTAATAATAATAATATCACAAGCTTTGAGCCATTAAAACGAAGATTATGTCTCAAAACTTCGTCATGCCACATTAAACCTTGTTCACCCAAAAAAAGAACATCCTACCATGAGAGTTTTTTCTCTTTCTTTTCTCGATAGTCACCCATCGTTTGGGTCAAATAGCCTGTATAGCATATAATGGTAATGGGTTTGGACATATATACATATATATTTATAGCAGAATGGCAATTGTGATAAAAAGTCAAAAGTGTTTACATTAAGACATTTAACCACTATTGACTATTATAGCTGTAGTAGTAGAAGTAAGGCTATTACCACTTGAGTGCTGTCAGATTTGCTTCGAATTTTTATGAATTTCAAGACGAGAAAAGTAATCAAAGATAACTTTGTATAAAAAGCGTATGGAATGTTAGAGAATGTTTAACCCTATTCACATGATATGAATAGTGCACACTACGAATCATGTTTTCATACTTAATATAAAAATCCCATGTAAACTTTGTTTTCGAAAGGAGTCGTTAAGAAGTAATAGAATATTATCAAGTTGCGATAACTGTAATTATGCATATAAAGTTTTTTTGTAGAAATTATATCAACTAACTAGCCTTTGTGTGTTTTGTGCATTCAAAGCCTAAAAATATTTGCAGTTGAAGCTAAAATATACTTTCAAAATAGTTGAGTCTTTTACGTCTATCTGGAGAAGAGTGACGTGATATGCTGATGATGATGAGCTTCTTTATTTGGTAGAAAATTCTCGATGATGATTAGCCAAAAAAAAAGATTTCAGATACGCCTAGCACCATTAAAAATGGATCTTATTTCCTTGAAGGAGCTCCATTAGCTAGATATTCGTCTTTGCTTACTCAACAATTTGTTTGCGCTTTAATGTAACTTATATACCGTATACTTTGACCTGCGATAAATGTTATAGTAATTGAACTGAGATATAGTCAGCAAGAAGCTAGTCCATACATATGTATTTTTCCCACGGTGCGGTATGAGGGGTGCCATGTACGAATTAAAGAAAGCCTTACTGTTTTCTTTCGATTTTTGTTGCTTGACTTAAATAGGGATTCAAAGAATTAAAGAGACATAGGAGCATATTGACTTAAGAAAAAAGATTATTCCGGCAATAGATAAGAAAGAGTGGTGCTACGTAAGACCAATTAAGAAGGAAACTACGACAGTGATGATCTTCTTTCCTACGAGTGGACGCACTAACGATAAGGTACAAAATATATAATGACAATGGCAAATGGATAATATGGTCTAAAACATTTGAAAATCAATCTATGACGTAAGTTACTAAAAAAACTTTGAGTGAAAACAGCGTTTGTAGCACTTTAAAATATCTTTTCAACCTAAAATATTTCTCAATCTGTCTGTTGTGCACATCATACAGATGAAAAATGAAAGATGCTGTAGATACAGTATCTAAAAATCCTTTTTTTCCTCGGAGCAACAAAACTCTTGTGCTATAATAAATTTTCTAAAAAAGAAAACTACACACAAATGCTCATGCTGATCTACATGTATGCAATGCGTCTGAGCAACGGCCCATATAGTAGAGTATATGGCACCATAGAAAGTAAATGGGGAAACTGAAAAGTTGACTTCAAGGTTCAACGCGGTCATATACGCTTTTAATACATCATCCGGTGAAAGTTAAGCCGTTCAGCATTCTTTTACTTAATCCAACATCACATCTAACCTTCAAGGAATGAACATGCAAATAGACATTTGTAGGCATAAAACTATAACGTGTAGGCAGATGTTGATATGTGTAATATTATCTGGCGTTGTTTCTGATTGATAATGAAAGAATAAGGCATGGTTTCATCTTGTTTGTAGGGCTGGTTATGAAATATTTGCACTACTGTTTAGCATCTTGTTGCCAAACCGCTTCATTGTGTTGTGCTTCAGCCGACACAACAAAAGTTCCCGTTTATTAACGATTGTGGTTGCGTTATGCGATGCGTTACGCTACTGTCTTGTGAATGTGTTAAGTTGTCGTGGCCAATCGTATTTGTGTGCGTGAATGAATGTAAATAACTAATTTATGGCTTGAACCCATTCAACTTTTCAGATGTGTTGTTGTAAGAAATATATATTTCCTTTGGGTTTTCATTACACAATATAACTATAAGACTATTTTCCCTTCCATGCATATTTACAGGATTTTAATTGACTTTTTACTGTATGGTTTGCAAAAAAGAAGAGAAATGAACCCTTTGCCGTTAACGATTTTCACAAATAATGTTTGAAAAAGCTGCTGAAATGCTCCCATGAAACTCATTTTATTTGCGTTGTGTAAGTATTTGCAAGAGGTAAAATGTACATAAACACATCTCATGCATAATAACATGAATAAAATTCACATGTGTTCTCCAGGATGATGAAAGTGAGTAGTTTCCGAAACACAATGTCGCATCCCCAGATACTGTTCGAAATTTTCATGTGGCAGTAGATTGAAATGATAATGTATGAAAAGCATTCATGCAAGTACCTGATAGTAATGAGATGAAGTCTGTAAATTAGAAAATCATTGAAATAGATAAAAATTTACATTATGGCACAGAAACTGTTTTGTACATTTCTTCACAATCGTTTTTACTCACTGTACAAAAATATACGACACTAGGCTTTTTGAAAAACATTTTTCGTATGCTTTTTAACAGACATTTCCCAAATTGAATTTGGAGGCAGTAGTATTCATATGAATTGTTCCTAATGTTCAAAGAGAGAGAGAAAGAGAGAAAAATATATATGTAACATGAAAATAATATACTCACTCAAGTCAAACAGACGTATAATATTGTTTGTGTGCATCATTTGGCAAGTTGTAAAAATTTGATGAACTTGTTTTCCTATTGCATCCATTTGCTTGTTAAAATACTGTAATATACAAAGTTGGAACTACCATAAAAGGCCGGAGATGGATGATGAATGCTGCCTTACTACTTTTTAAATTACGTTAGTTTGCAAGAGTTGAAAAATGCCGTTCTCTCCTCTTCAACATATATTAGGTATATCAGCATTATGTGTTTCTCGGCAAAAAAATGTTTTAACTAACTTCCATCTTTTTTCCGTATTCGTTATGGAGTGAAATGATGGTCGTGGCGTCAATTTGAATGTGCGTGGCATGAAATGTTCTCGGAATACAAGAAAAGAAGTTTTATTTGCACCATATTTTTTTCTCGTTTTCAAGGATGAAGTTTTATTATGGTTCAAGCAAATTAAACTCGTTTTTCATTCTTATATGTTTGTAGTCGTGTGTGTTTTTTCCCTCACTGTGTCTGTACCATGCAGGGAGATGGTGAAGTAAGTGGCCGGGCCTGGGAACAAATATTTTTTCATGTTTGCTACAAAATGCATGGAAAAACATTCAACATTTTCTCGACCCCTTCTGGATAGTTTATAGTGTTTTCTTTCGTTGCAAAAATAGAAAATTTATCGTGAGTCATTTTCCAGTCCAAAAAGTTTGGCTTTATCTCATCTTAGATTTTTAAAAAAATATATGAAAGCGTGCGCCATGCATCTAACAAGAATATTTTTGCAAAAAAAGGAAGAAAACACGATGCATGTTTTTTACGAAGCGCATAGTTGCTCGCATCTCGGAATTATGGGAAATTGTGCAGGTGATCTCGTTCAAGATAAAGCCAATACGATCAGCTTGCATAATTATATAGATGTGTATGGCTAGTTATTTTACCTTTTTTCAACGATATTTCAACAATAAAATGCGTAATATTTATTGTAGCTCCGGGCTAAGAAATACCCTACCAAAAAAGCATTTTTATGCATCTCAAATACATTTTTTGTGAATTACGTGGAAATGTTTGCATTCTTTTGAAAACGATCAACACCAAACCGGGCTTATAAAGATTATAGGTTTCATAGAACATAGCAGTTCACTCACTTGAAGAGTTTTGCAAAAGCGGTAATAAATGAATCTGTCATGTATTCATGCCGGTATTGTATGAAGACTGACAAGACGGAGGGATGGTATGGATCATGGTTTTGCTGTGTGAGTCAGAGGGAGGAAGGATGAGAAAGCATGCCTCTGCAGCTTACTTTCGTTCGACGAGTGAATGGTGAAAGCCTGTGAGTGTACAAGTTATATATACACACAGCAGATCGGTCCCATTCTCCAAGTAATATTATTTTCTGCTGAAACATTACAGGCACAAGTCACAAACAGAGGAAGTAGCAATATCCTTTTCATCAATCCGACCAAGACCAGGCTGGTGAATGGTAAAGTGGTAGTTAGGAAAAACTTGTCTGGTTCAGCTTGAGAAATACGTATAGTTTGTGCAGTCGTTGTATTTTGCTTACCATTCCAAGAGAAAACGTTACGTTACAATATGATGATGGGCTTTCTGTTGATTTCAATGCCTTTGAAACGGATCAAGCATGGGGATGACGGTATGCTTTTTCGGTTTCATGGCTGCAAATCCATTTTGCTGGAGTGTAGACGTATTATGGATGTAGTATCTAAATGTAATGCTCGTATTATTCTCTAGTTCGTATATTTTATAGAATCTGTGTTGTAGTGTAAGCCTACAATATTGTCTAAACAGAAAAGCAGTGACAGAAGAGAAGAGAGCATTCGCATTCGTAGTAGTAATTTTACTGCCTCGGACAAAACTCCCCCTCGCTTTTTCTTTCCTCACATACATAATACCCATTGCCGATTCTACTATGTCATCGTGCGTAAAGGGATTCGCGCGGACTATATCAGTATTACTTGAGTGCGTATACCTATATATTGTATATATTATGGAATTTCCCTTCTATTCCATCTTTATAGCCGTAGTATAATATTTATGGTATTAGTATATAGTAAGTGGAAGACACTAAGGAAAAAGATCTGAGAAAACTACGACATGCTTGTCTGGCATGGCTTTATCTCTTTGAAACTAAGGATATATTTATGTGTATAAAATAACCATATATACACTCCTAAGAGTATAGACACGTTCGCGACTTCCCTTTTGTACGTATGCGGAATCTTTAGGCATCCTTTTCTACGGCAGACAGAGGCGGAGGAGGCAGCCTTGACAATGAATTCAAAGCACCACACACACAAGCTTTACTGCTGCACTTTTTCTCTCCGAAAAAAGTAAGAAAAAGAACTTGCGTTGCGTTTACTGAACTTGTCTGTCGTCGCTCGAATAACGTCTCTAGCTTTTCTTGCAGCTGTTATCCTTTAAGGAGTAATATAAACTTAACTACTTTTTATAGTGTGGTGGCGGGGAGAGTGGAAGCTTCTTCTTGGAAGGTTTTTAGCACACAGACACAACTAAACTTGGCTACTTTTGCTTGAAACTTACAAGTTGAAAAAGATTTTTCCTCCGAATAATAATGCACTGATATTATTGCAGATGCATATGTACATGATCTTAGCATCACCACCAGTTCTTCTGCGACTAGTGCTATACATAATAAAAAAAGAAAGCGTGGTAACGGTGAATAATCGAGAATGTGCAGGCATTCATCCACTTTGTGCTTTGCGCAACGGAAGGATCATGGTTTCAACCAAGAAAGTTTGAAGGGAAAGGGAACAGTAATGAAAACATTGATGATGGTAGTAGCAATGGTGGTTGCTGTTGTACGTTTTCATGCAATACCTCTATAAACAAAAAATATTGGAATCGGAGTATATTAATGCAGACTTATAGTAGTATATCTGTAGTCATATATGATCATAGGTATTTTGTTGGAGCAAGCTTCATTCAACTGTTGTAGTAAACTGAAAGAGCAAAAGCTGCAAGATTGTTAAAGGGAAAGGAGAGGACGAGACGATGACGACGACAAACTGCAATAGCACGCCCACCCCTTATCCTCCTTTTCCTCCATTTTCCTTATCCATTTTTCTACTCTTACCACCTCTATTCTTTTTACGTACTCGAGTCGCTTTTCAGGGTGAATGTGATGATGATGATGATGGTGCTCTTTTTTCAATGCTTGTGTTAAAAAAAGTTCGTCCATTGACTTTGTTCGAATGTACGTGTTTCATCTTTTCGTTCCTTTTTAACTAAAAATCTCATGAGCAATGCTAGTAGTTCGTATAAGGTCACATCACATTTAAGAAATGATCTGCTAGAAAGAATTTTAAGTAACAGAAGGGATAAAAATAATGTCGGTACCAGAAGCTGTAATGGTGAATACAGGGAGCTAAAAAGAAATTGCTAACTTCATTTATTTACCAAAAAGGATGCAGTTGCCGTGCGTTGTCTTTATGCTTTTACAAATGAAAGCTATATAGGTACGAAAAAAGGAAGATGACTGAAAAAAGCGTCATTTGTCATTCGTTGGTCGAACGACGAAGTTAATGAAATGAGTTTTTGGTTGCTTTCAGCTAACTAGAGTGAAGATGAATGTGAATGTATTCGTTTACTTGACTAAAGAAGGAGTGACTTTTTTGGTTGACGGCTGAGAATGACTCTACAAACCAGATAATCATTTTCATTCTAATAAATTGTTTGCTCCTCTTTTGTCAAACAAAGCAAACACATATCTGTAGAGAATAAAGGAAAGTCTGATAACATAATGACTGCAATGTCAAACCATGGAAAATCCACACTTTCTTTTCAAGTTCCCTGTGTAGTGCAGTGTCTTCTTCAGAGTTTAGTCATCATTCTTCACAAGTATGTCAAGTAAGTATATAATGTGCGGTTGACTGTTTATTTTTATGATTAAAGTCAGTCTTAAGTCATTCATATTCCATGCTTACTTTATTATTATTAAGAAAAATATATGTTATCAAAATAATGCAAGGCATTGTTTCAAAAATTTGGTCTTTTATAGTGGTACCTATTAAGCTCTAGCTCAGTGTAAAAGAAATGCATGCTTCTTTGACATGCGATGCAGCATACATGATATTATGCCTTTCAGCAGAACAGCAATGATGAAGTGTCTTTAATTATATCCAGCACATTGCACTGCATTGATGATTACGATTATGAGTTGAAGAATGTTAACGATTTGTGGGAGTGATATAGTTATATCAAGTGAATGATGCTGGTGATGATAATCATTTTCTCTTTGTCCTTTGTCTTTACGCTCCTGTGGAATAGATCAATGCATGAAAGCAAGCAAAAACTATGAACCATTATTCTATGCTCAAAGTCGAACTGGAAGAGTGAGATAAAGCCACTTTAAATTGTGGATATAATGAGGCGTTTGGTTCATTGATTTTATGTTTGTATAATAGGGCTGGCTAAGTTCAGTTTTAGTGTATGCAGAAGGAAGTTTGCATAATGACTCATGTAAACGGTGCTGGTGATGATGGTACGGCGAAATAGCTTATGAATAGAAAAAATGTCCATGATGACAGTTGTACTGAGTCTGTTTTTGTTTGTCTGTTTCCTTCCTCCCTGACATGTTTGTCACTGATCTTTCTAATAATAGTGTGTGGACTACTTTCCTATATCGTGACTATAAATTCAATGTAAATAAAACTACAAATGAAAAATTATCGATGAGATATGAAGTAGGTAGCTAAAAGCATACAATCCAAGTCGTTTTGTTTGCGGTGGCGTGTCAGATTAATGGACAATATAGATATAACGTATGCTATAACTAACTCAAAATTGTTTGTTTTTCTACCACACAAGCTTAATATCACGAGCATGCATGAGATTTATGTTTACAGGCACTGCTTGTCATAAAAGAATAATACTTCGTTGAAAACATTTTTAATTAGAGATAGAATGGAGTGCAGTGGTATTAATGCAACCTATTAATTTCTGGTTAGGTCAGGTTCATCTGCTAATCAAACTTCAACATTTTTAAAAGTTTAAAAATAAAATGAAAAGTTTGCCATGATGTGCCATTCCTACCATCCTTTAAATTGACCTTATTCATTGCTATAATTAGTTCTTGCATATAGTCGTGAATGTAATATTACTAGCACACCTATTTTATTAAACGTGTTCTGAACTCACAATCCAAGTTCAGGAATGTACTTTTAGTATTAACACAAGAAATACATCCTTGATAAAACAATTCGAGGAAACGGACACTTCTCTCAATGACGTAATGTTTTCCCACGCATTATGTTTGCATGATTAATAATTTTATGTATTCACAGAAAGTGGTCTTGCAACAAATTAAACGAGCATTATTGCGCCTAATGGCGATGTAAAGGTAAAGTTTATGAATTTTAAAAATATTTTATTCCTTCTCAATTCACCGACAATGTGTGTAGCATTGAAAGTACAAAGTAGGTTTTGTAACATTTTTAAAATAGAGAAAAAGAATACACATCTTTATAAGTTATAAGCACAAAGTGCATCTTCTCATCTAGTGCATGTTAGTATAGTGCTCTTATTTTTTAACCGCAAGATGTATAACAATGTGTATAAAGTAAAGTGGCATAAATATTGTTGAACCGATTGTGTCAGAAGAAGGAAGAATATTAAAATTACCCATAGAATTGTTCGTGTTGTTGTGTCAAGTTGTAAATATCAGGATAGGGTATTTTTTTTCTCTGCTTCCACTTCCACAGACGAACTTAAGTAAGTAACCTTATATATCTACACAACAATCGTGTCAAGTTGAACGCATTTTGTGAGTAATCCTCCTCATCATAACGTTTCGTACAACATACATAATATTATTATCAAGCTCTAGTATTTGACTATAATAATATGATAAACTTTATATACGTATAGGTATCGAAGTTTTTGTTGTTGTAATTCCTCTTTTCCACTACACTATCCCTCCCCATTTGTTTCAGAACACTGTTGAGGGTTCATATATGCTTCTATTCTATCCCTTTTGCTTTGCACTACATATACATACATAACATCATCATTGTCTCATCTCATAATCTGGAGGTTTTTGTTCGTGGTGATGCTTGCAATACTTTTTTGTTACGTAGTTATGTATGTATCCATGTACGAATGTATATAGGAAGAAAGCTGAACTAAACTGGTACAGCCCCAGCTACCATTTACCAGTTTTCATTCTGTGAATACCTAGTTGAACGCAGAATATCACATCAACGAACGCAACATTGCTTTTAGCTGTTCTTTTACACAAGCCCTTCTTGGTTTCGTTGTTGTTCAACTACTACTTCTGGTCTGATGGTAGCGGTGGTGCATCTTCAGCTTCCAAGATTCAGTGTGAGGCATCGGCGATCTCTTCAGTCACTCGCTAACTCACTCCCTGTTCACATGAACTGTTGTTGTTACTCAACTTCTCAGCTCGCTCCTGTTCTGTTGTAGTGCGTTTTGTTGTTTACGAAGAAAATCTCGCTCACATTCTGAAAAATTACACTTCTGTCTTCACTCGTTGTTGTAAAGTTGTTGAGAGTGCATCTTATACCACTACTCTAGTTTCTGTTTGCTTCTTGTGACGAGACGAGAGTAGTTTTCTGTTTCCTTACAACATAACATTCAACCAAAACACAAAAAAGAGCTTACACTTCTCCGCGTAATATATTATTTCCTTCTTTTTCTTGTTGTGTGTGAAGTGCATGATTATTGTTCTGGTTGAAAACGTTCTTTCTTCAGTACTCTTTTTTGGGTGATAGTTACAGTGTCGTCGTCGCCGAGTCTTAATTAAAGCCGTGTGAATGTGAAACAGTTTTTGGAAAAGCACTACAATATACGAAGAAGGAACCAAGAGGATTATAGCAGCAGCAACAGTAAGTTGATAGTTGACAGACGTTCCAGCTTTATTTGACAAGAGGGTGGTGGAAGGAATATTCCTTCCTGCTGCTTTGCTGTGTGTGCTTGCTTCATTGTGCGTCTTTAATGTCTATTTTACACATTATGTGTGCTTGCATTTTAGAGTAACGAGTGAAGTCCTTTATTAACAAAATGCGTAATATATGAGGATTTTTTTCAAAGTTGAATGATTTTTTGAAGAGAACATTCTCAAAGTCAATCGGTTGGTTTAAGATTCTTGAAAGACATCTACATATTTACATTTACTTAAAGTTGAAAAAAGATGCATCAAGTATGTATGTGCATCACGGAGCAGTGGCACAACAGCAATCCTTTTCCTGCTGCTTAGTTTTGACAAGTTCTTTTATTGCATTAAGAAAAGGAGAAATAGAGTCGATAATGCTATACGTATGATGATGACGGTTGAGTAGAGAGAGGAAATGGTAAAGAAGCATTTTTGTGTTTTGTAGTAGCACAGACTATGCTGTTGTGATGGCCGTTTTATTTCGTTAACTATCCTCTTCACGTCCTTTTCGTTGATGGACAAGTCGTCTGACTTTGTTCTCATGTCGGTCTTTAGGGGAGAGGAAATCAATCTCTTGACTAGAAAAAAAATAAGAAAACAGTGCGAGTCTGGTGGTAGTATAGCATAGAAGGTTGTGACTTGTAAATAAATGGCAGATCATTATCCCTGACCAACAGATTAGACTTTTACAGAATGGAATTCTACTGCATACAAGTTTCTTTCACTTTATACTTTACTTAAAGTAATTCGTAAGTGAGGATTAAGATACACATTTGCTAGGTTTTGCCCATTTGTTTGATGTTTATGGAGTAAAAGAATGGATAGTAGGGATGATGATGACGGGGAAGGAAGTGCCTTGAAAAGCTGGTAATCATCATTATTATCGTAGTCATAACATATAAGTGCAGTTTCAGCAGCAGCTTTTGAAGATGAGGAAGGAGGAGGATTGTATCATCTCCGGATTTTGTTCTCTCTCTCTCTCTCTCTCTCTCTCTCTCTCTGTTCTCCTCTTTTCACGAAAGTTTGCTCGCCAAATGAAGGGAAATAAGAAAGATTTGTTGCTACTGCTGTTGCAGTAAAAAGAGAGATGAGAGGTGTTAGCTCGAGCTTTTTGTTTGAGTGGTGGATGGAGGAAGGATGAGCAAAAAAACATTTTGCTTGCCTATTACTTTTACTGCATTGCATGAGTAATAGCTTCATCTTATCGTTTCCGATTCCTCTTATACATATTAAGAGTAATTATTCATTCGGATGAAAACAGTTTTTAGCGTCACAGTCATCATTATCATCATCATGACTATGACGGTATTTATCTTTGTAGCTGTAAACTGACACGAAAAGGAGGAAAAACAGTATGGTGGGCTTTTATCCAGTTTCCATTTTCGGTGAAAAGAAAACGAACACAGTGGAGCTAATGAATGAATAGCCTCTCTCACACTCGCACTCTTCCCTTCTTTACTACTTCTACTTGTCTACTTTTAAATTTACATCGTGGGCAAGCTCCTACACAAAGGGAAAGATGAAAATTTTATGTAGATAAACGTGTTGCAGAAAGATGCAACTTTTGTCCGTCATTCTATAAAACAACTTTGACTGTGTTTGCAGACCAAATAGATCTTCTCATTAATTAAGTAGTAAAATACGCATGCATGTACCAGGAAAGCGCGCATTATTCATGAAGATGTCTTATTTTATACAAAAGTCTTGTAGTGTCAATGTAAACTTTATGAATAACCGTTGACGGTAAATGTACAATAACATTGCAATATGGGTATAAATATGATAATCATAATATCTAATCCGAGTGAGATGATACATAATATTGATAGCCAAACGGTACCGCACACAAATACCAAAAACATATCTTCTAGGAGAACAGCCTAAATCACACCAGTTGGGATGCATGTGTTCACTATTAGGTACATGCTTGGTTTCATTTGGCATGCTATGATGGAGACGATGTCATATCCATCATCATTAAGTAAGGATACAGAGATACAACATTCCATAAAAGAGTGTGGAGCACTGATGGTGCCTACCAACAAGAAAATAGTGAGCGAGGGTTCTTCATCTTCCTTCATACCTCTATTGGTAGTTATATAAGCATGCACACTGTTTTGTATTCTTCTTGTATTCAAACCGAAATGAACTTTTATTTGTTGGCGAGTTGAATGAGGGTGAGAAACTTTAACATCGATGCCACTGCCGCTGTTGAAATTTTTAGGTAGATGTATGTACAACTGTTCCACTAGTAGTGGCACCACTTTTGTGTCGTGAAAAGCATTAAGCTTGTCTCATAGTTCTTTTATTTTCCCTTGCATTTATAATATTCATTATTATGCTATAAAATGGAAATATGATAGTGTTGAATATGGGAATGAGAATATATTATGCATGTACTTAAGAAACGTATTAATAAAGCCACATCTCTTAATGCACATGTTAAATAATATTTAGGAATGTATAATGTTGTATTCATTTATACATTCCCAGGCAAGACATTTTGTTTTCTCTGCATGCATTCATTATATATTCCTCACCGGATTTTTTATTACCGAATTCTGTCATTTTTTCGAGTCTATTTCACTTTGGTATTAAAATGTTATTAGTTTTTGTAAGGTGAATCCCCTCCTGTGCTGTCGTTGTGGTTGTCGTCTTCGCAGGCAGTGGTTGCAGTAAGTGCAACCAAGGGTGAAAGGATGCATAAATGCACAGCATGATTGAATTGCAGGTATGGCTACACTTACATGCTACTAATGTACTATCATTTCATCCAACCACACCAGCAAAACTAGTCAAAAATCAACCAAACTTTTGAAAGCAGATAGTGAAGGAAAAAGCATGCATCATGCATGCACTGCACTGACTGGCATTGTTTGAAACAGGATCAGACAAAGTAATAAGAAAAACGACGGTAAAGGTGGGTTTCGTTTGGTTTCTACAAAAATACCTTGTGGTATTGGTATTATTAAAGGAAAATGTAATACCTCAATATTATTTTATATCGTTACGCAGATTCTATTCGATATACATACATACCCTACTCATTCAGTCGGTCCACATATTTTATTGTATTGTAAAAAAATCTGCTTCCAGACGCCGACAACACCCGCACCCCTCATTATCCTTCCTTACCTATTGTGCACCTTTTATGAACTTGTATGGGTAGTATTAGTACTTCAACCCAAACCAAAAGGTTTTTATCTTTTGGGAGTATATAACGTGCAGTACATAGAGAGACGCTTGTGGTGAGGCAAGAAAACTCCAATTTTATTACCTTTGCCTGTCCAGTTTGATTTTTTCGTGCTCTTGGCTTGCCTCATGCAATTTACCTTATTCATCAGTCCTTCCGATGTGTGTGCTGATAAAAGTTTTTTTAGAGGCTAGTGTTATTTAGCGTGTTTTCTTGAGTACATCAACAATGGGCATGATAGCAAAATCGAATACTGA